>VXCM01008153.1:7955-26397 GCA_014773175.1 Lucifuga dentata
TAGCAGAATGAACTGAAACCAATGGAGGTCTGGAAGGTAGGAAAAACATTTTTAATTCACCGTTCCAGTAGTATGCTTTGGGAAATGATTGTCAGTAATGTTACATGTATGAAAACTGAATATATTAGGCTCAAACATGCAAAATGGACAGTATGGTCCTTTAATGTCTTGATGACTTCCTACATCCCTGATCCAAAAAGATCAGATCCTGCAGTTTTACGTTTCTCTTTGAGGTTGTTCTGTAGCAGTTTAATAATTCTAATTTAATTAATAATTCTGTATTTACCTTAATTGTCTCCATCGGACAGACGACCACCACCGCCTCCGCAACTCCAGCTCCGAGCCCGCAGAAGAATCCTCGCATGCTGTCGAGTTTACCGCTCTCATCACGCATCTTATTACTCAGGAACTCAAACATTCCAAATCTAAAAAAATAAAAAATACAGAGAATAACTCAGTGTTCTTCATCAGATATGAAGGCCTGGTGCATGCTCAGCACCAACGTGATGCAAACGTGGAATCAGAAATCGCTGAAATGGATTATCCATGTCCTGGTTTGGTTTATGAAGTCGCTTTTACACCACTGTATGCGCTTTGTGTCAAGATAAGTTTATTTTAGCCCGATATCATGTCTAATGTCTCAAAGGGCTTTACAGGCCCAGATATTAAAGATGAGGAAAAACTCCTTCTATAAAGAAAAATGAAAGAAACCTCTGGAAAGGTGATTCAATGAGAGAGTTCTTCTCCTCAAATGACCAGGTGTGACGTAGGAGCCGCAGGTGGAAAAACAAAGAAACATTCCAGAACGATATAAACGGCAAATAATCAATGATCCTGTGTCAATCTAGTCGATATGAAATCATCGTCATGACGATTTAAAATACGAGTGAAAATAGAAAACGGGGCTCGGAAAACATGAAGGGTTTGTGGAGGTTTGTGGAGGGTTTGTGGAGGGTTACTGGAGGGTTTGTGGAGGGTTAGTGGAGGGTTAGTGGAGGGTTTGTGGAGGGTTACTGGAGGGTTTGTGGAGGGTTTGGGGTTTAGCCATACCTGACAGCTGCTTTGGGTATGGAGCCGTAGACCAGTGAGCTAAGGCCTCTGTAAAGACCTCTCACGCCATGATTGTTCACCGTCTGCTTCACACAGTCAACTACAGGAAGACGATCACATGACAAACAGGGAAACGTTTAGCTCGCACAAATGTTACTGGACATCCTACTGTGATTACAAAATAAAAAACAGTTCTTCATGAGTTCTTATAACCTCTGGCTGCACACTTCACAATGTTTTCGACACTCAGGTGTGTAAAGAAAAGAATCCCAGCAGACAAACATGCTCCATGCCAAAGTTCACGCTGTCAAACAGATGACGGAGGATCTGCGTACCTTCTGTTTGTTGGATTTTTTTACTCTAAAAGTCATTTATGAAAATAGAAAACAGAGCTCAGAAAATGCTTTTATATTCATTTTTTTCCAGGTGAGTTATAAACCGATTATCAAAAGCAGGTGAAATTAGTTTTCTGATTTTTGGAAATCCAATAATCAGTGTGTTTGTTCATGTTCTTCATGATCAAATCTGCAGAAACACTTGCTGTTATCAGGGATTGTTACGCACTCAGCTGACCAATAATTATGAAATAAAAGCTAAAATATAGTTTTACCTGTGATACAGGCCATAATACTAATTAAAGGATGTATCTTCATTATGGAACATGAGAGGCTTACAGCATAAGGGTCAAAGTTAAAGATTTTGAAGCAAACTGTACCGATTCCTTTGTATTTAGGAGGATTTGCCTTCTCATCCAGCTGCAGCTGAGTTTTTACATACTCTGTAGGGAAGGTGATGCAAATCTCTATTCCTCCAGCAATCCCACCTGAAAAATCAGAAAACAAGCTGTCATGCTAAAAAAAAAAAAAAAAAAAAAAAANGGGAGGAAAAGACCAAAAAAAAAAACCACACAAAAAACATCAGAAACATTACAAACCTTAAAACCTGATCACATCGTCCAGAGCTGTTACTCATGATGAGATTACTACCATTTATGTCCAATTCAATGTAATTATGGTGTTTGTTAAAAAAACAATCAATATATTGCTTTAATCCAGGCATAATGGAGGTTTTATGTGCGTATAAATGTATTGAATGAGAGAAGACAGACATTACTATCCTCTATATTTCATCTATTTGCAAATATGTAGGCTTCATTAGAATATTTAAGGCAAGTTTCTGAAATAATTTGTTAAAAAAAAGTGAAAAGTCAAAGTTCACTTCATTCATATTAATATGGCTTAATTATTTACAGTGGTTACTAGTCAATAGTAAGGGTCATGTTTGCATAACTTGACGTATGGCGGCGGCGTTTCATGGACGTATGAACAGGTTCCACCTTAAAAACCTGAGAGCCACACATCTGCCATTCAACAGCAAACAAGAAATGCTGCAGCTGATTGGCTGATCTGATCTGAGCGTGATTCTGCCCACAGAACCTCCCCACAGATCCTCCTCTTGGCCTGGATCCACTCAGGGGATGTGTCCCCTCCAGTGTTCACCAGCGTCACTGACTGATATCACACTCATTCCATCAATTTATGTAAAAGTCACAGTAACACGTCAGTCAAAGAGAGACAGGAAGTTGCTTTTAACTTTGACAAATGCTCATATAGCACGAGTACTGAGTAATTAAAGGACCACACCAGTGATTTTGCATGTTTGAGATTTTGCATGTTTAAATACATGTTACATTACTGACAAGCATTTTCCAAAACATGAAACCATATTTTAGATTTCCTGTTATTTTGCTAAATCCTCTAATCTTTCAAAATCAAATGTTCAGGTGTTACACCCACCTTAAAATTCAATGTTTCCCCTGCTACATATGTCTGAATGTAGACCTCACGGCTACTTTTAATTTCTCAGTTAAAGCCGTCTTCTTCTGGGACTATATTTCCTGGAGGAGACGTACATTTTCTTCCGTGTAGCTCCGTGTTGGATCAGTTAAATTCAGTAACTTATACAAAAAATAAGAACAATGTTTGGTTCACCATGATGGATTGTTTATCTCAAACATGTTTCAGGTCTCTCAAGTCAATTTTTATTGCTCACTGGAATAAACTGAAACCAATGGCTGCCTGGAAGGTAGGAAAAACAATTCCAAAATGTACCATTTTTGGGAAATGGGTGGCAGTAAGTTAATGTGTATGTGGGTTGCATTTATTGGGCTCAAACGTGCAAAATCACCGGTATGCTCCTTTAAGACAAAACAACATTTAACAGCAATGCAGATTTTGAGCTTCCAGGTGAAAAACAGAGATACCTGAGGCCAAAATCATTTTACAACAGATATCATGCTTATCATGGAAAAGACGATTTGCTGATTTTTTTTGTGCAAAAACATTCATTTTGTTTTTCCATTCTGTCATGCAGGAGCTGCAGGCACGCATGCAGGTCAGGCTGCTCGTGCATGCATCCTCAGCATTCCTGCAGAGAGAATGTGTTTAGTAACAGAGCTCCGGCTTCCACTAAACAAACACAACCATCATCATCATCATCATCATCATCATCATCTGCAGAGTCAAGCCTCCAGTACCTGCATTTACGTCCCGGTATTCCAGCTAGAAAGAAGACGTAGATCCAGTTTATCCAGAACAACATGAATGGACACTCCTGCTGAAGTTACTGTGACTTTCCACACAAATGCTGCAACAACCTCAACTAACGTCACGTTGTTAAAAAGTCTTAATTAGGATTAAACTCTCCATAAATATCCATAAATAATTCTCCAGTGTGGATTTTGTTTTTCTTTATTTTTATCTTGTATTTCCCAAAGTAGAAGATAATGTTTTAGCAGCAGCATGTTTTTTGCATTGATGTCAAAGAGAAAAAAAAAAAACACCTCATATTGTGCCTTTTTCAGCAGGAATCATTTTCATATTAATAAAGTTTTTTTTTGCATGTGATGTCATCATTCTCTTTCAGCCAGTGAGTGACGGTTTGTGACGAGCTTCCATCAGGATCATATGAAAGTGCTGCTGAATGATCATTTAAAGAGTTTTCCTTCCATCTTTTGTGCACAATACCAACGACCATCTCACGTTTAATTATCCATATTCTCAAATAATTATCACCTTGACTCATGTAGCTGCTTTATGAGGAGGTCGTAGGCGGAGCTTGTGACAGGAAGTTGTGTCGTAAGCCCGGTAAGCGTGATCAGACTGACTGAGGAACATGCTTTGTCATGGTGCTTCATTCAGCCTGACTCCTCTCAGCACAAACACCAACAAACCAGAACGAGCTTTTCTTTTTAACAGACGAGGCTATCGCGCTTTAATGTGGATCTTTCTGCTGGTGTTGTAACGTTGTAACGCCGGCTGTGATTGGTTTGTACTACATACTCGTTTGCATAAAAATAAACACCGGTTACTGATTGACTATGAGTCACTAGAAGACAAGCAGCCAATCTGAGTTCATGTTAAAACTGGGTTTAAAGGACCTTAAAGGACCCGTTTAGTTGTAGAAGAACATACCAGCCTGTCAAACATTTACAGGTGTTTCTTCTGGAGGTTTTACCTGTCCTCACTGTCTTAGAGAAATTGTCTTAAACAGTTTAGAAGCTGCTTTGCCATGAACCAGGTCTCAAAAGGACTATATCAGTGGTTTTGCATGTTTGAGCACAGTAAATACAACCTGCACACGTGACACTACTGTCAACCATTTTCCAAAATATATTACTGGAGCGGTAAATATTAGAAGAGTTCTTCTTCTTCTAATGCTTGGCTGTAATGTAACATGTATGTGAGTAGTATTTATTAGGCTCAAACATGCAAAGTCACCGGCATGGTCCTTTAAGGGACCTGTTTAGCAGCAGAACCAGGCTGTCAGACTCTCACAAGTGTTTCTTCTGGAGCTTACCTGTCCTGACAGGCTTGGGAAAGTTGTCTAAAACAGTTTAGAAGCTGTTTTAGCGTTTAAACCATGAAAACTTTCTGTTAAAACGCAGCATTTTAACACGGATTTCACTTTAACTTTGTGCTTTTGTTGCTTTTCTTTCGGTTAAAGTCAGAAAAACTTTAACTATTCTCCTGTCTGCAGGGATTTACAGCCAAAAGCAGCTAAAACCAGGATCTGCTAACATCTGCAAACTCTTTTAAAACGTTTTACATCTGATGTAAACTTGTAAACAAGTTTGTGAAAAACATAGCGCTTTCTCCTCCTCGGCTTCCGTAGACGTTCTTACCTGCCAGAATGGCTTTACCGGGGTGAGTAAGTTTGGTTTTTCCCGAAGGAGCCGCCGCAGCCAGACACTGAGGTCTGTGGAACGGACTCACGAACGTGGGATGGCCGGCCATGGTGCGGTGTCCCGGCTTGAGTTTGGCGGCGCTGCGGTCAGCCTGGAGCGGAAACCCACGGTCACATGGACGCGACCTGACCTGTGGACTTAGAACCGAGCTGAAGCTGATAGTGGCGTGTACTTTCCACGGTGAAGTTCTGTGGAAACAGGCTGATCGCTGCGTGCAGGGCGGGGCTCCACACTTTCACCCCACACGGAAAAGCGCCATGTTTGTCCTAAACATTTAAGGTGGACTGGACTATTACGAGGTGTTAAACGATCAGAATGATCCAGCGTTAACTCTCCCTCTCTCTTTATATCTTTATATAGCCATATATAAATATACTACACACACACACACACACACATATATATTTATATACATATATATATATATAATCCATCAATCCATCTATGGAAACGTTTGTATGCTGTTGCCAAATATTCCTTAATTTCTTAATTAAGGAATATGTACTTAAAGAATAAAGTATTCCTTAATAACTGTTAATAACAGGAAGTAATTCATTCAGTCATTTATTTACCTACTTATCTTCTTAATTACAATAAATATGATGAGTTCAAACTCACTTTCTTAAAAAAAAAAAAAAATCATGTTTTTGTTATTGTGCAATCCTGATAATCAAACTGATGTTGGGTTAAAATGAAAAAAACATCTAAATATATTAACAAAACACAAATAATGTACTGTTTGATTTATCTGCCCTGAATACATCATAAAATATCACTTTAGAAATCTGTGAAAATGGACTTTTATCTCTTATGTAAATGGTATAATCATGGTTTTGGGCCTGAATGAGACTTTTTATGAAGCCGTGTTGGATTTTCGCCTGGTGTTAAAATACCTTCAGGTTTTTGGAGCAGAAGTTGCTGCAGAGTTCAGCCTGGTGTGATCCAGCACATTCCTCTGCTGACCGCTCTAACGTTTAACCCTTTAGGTCCTTTTCATACCCATAAACCCTCTGAGATGCTGTTACATAAACATTAGATGTTTTATAAATGTTAATATTAACCTTCTGCAGTCTGAAGTCACTTTTGATGCACCTTTTGTTGATTTTTGGAGACTTCTATTAATTTTCAAGAATCTTACAGAATCAAGTAGAAAATTGACAACTTTTTTATGACTTCTTTTAGATTTTTTTTCTTTGCTAAATTATTTTAGATTGGAATTTTCTTTCTTTTTTTTAATGAAGAATTTTCTTGGAAAACTGAGTTGAGACACCAGAGGGTTAAATATGGATTGCTGGAAATCTCTAACTATGATTTTTTTTTTTTAAATTTAACTGATGTTTTTTGCACCTGGAGGAAGTCCAGCAGTGACAATGATTAAGCTGGAGCTCTAAGTTCTACAGTATCATGACCATTTTGAACCCTGAACCAGCGTGCGGCCTCAGAGCCTCATTCCAAAGTCCAAAAGTGAGTGTTTACATCAGGCATCTCGATGGGAACAACCTGTGACATTCACTGCAATCTGCTGTTTGTGCATTATAATTATGACATTATGGGCATAACACGTATATACCTTAAATATACTCTAATTATGTATATTTGAGCCCCTGATTGTACAATCTCACCTGTAGGTTCACCTGTTTACTCATAAAATGTTTGTGTGACAGAGACGTTTGTGTGTGTTTACTGTAGCTGGAAGTAACAGCGTGTGTTCTGTTAGCAGTGAACATCAGAACTTGAACTAATCTTATTTTTAAAAAAAGCAGTTAAAAGATTTCTTTTTGAACCAATCCAGCTATTTGCCGACATGGTTTTATTTAAATTATTTTTGTTACTTTTTTCTGTTGCTTATTTGTTTTTTTTTTCTTTCTTTCTTGTGCAAATAAATATAACATAATATAAGATGATAGATAGATAGATAGATAGATAGATAGATAGATAGATAGATAGATAGATAGATAGATAGATAATCACAGTACCATTGTTGGGCTTTGGTGGAGGTATTTGCTCTTTACTGCCCTCTAGTGTCCATTTTTCTGGGCTTCTTTTTTTCAGCCCATGAGCTGTCACCGCGCATGCTCCGTATGTCTCCTTCATTGTGCGCTGTCTCCGTTACACAGAGCTAAGCTAACCTAAGCTAACCTAAACTAAGCTAAGCTAGCTATCAGTCCAGTCTGCAGCATCACCTCACGGACACGCCAGATTTCCCACTCTCCTCCAAAGCATCTTTACTCTGGTACGAAACTTTAACAAAGGTAACTAAAAATTATATGTAGCGCTGAGCTTTGTGCTTATTATTTGTCTTATTATGTTGTTATATGCTAGTTATGTGTCAAGGTTAGCCATAGAGCTGGTTACCGTTAGCTTTATTATATAATGATGTTTAGCCATTTAATGCAAAGATTAAGTCACAAATGACTGTCTGCTTTAGTGTTTGTGAAAAAAACCCTATTTTTTTGAAAGTAAGTTTTATCATTAGGTGTAGTGGTTATGTGGCTGTAAGGGGCGTGGGTTTTTGGTTTTTTTTAGCTAGCTGTCAAACTAAACCCCCACAGCTTCTCCGCCCATCTGTCGTCCTTTGTCCCAAATAATCAGCAGCATGCGAAGGTTTTATTCACCATCCACGTGAAAACAGCAGAAAGGATTTTTGTGACGCTAACCTCAGCGTTCTGATGTGAGAGAAGGAGATCTGGTCATTTTTGCAGCCCTGAGGCGTGATGAGATCACAAAGGAGCCTGTTGTGATCCTTCTTTTATTTGAGCGCATTTTTTTTGAGATTTCAGGTATTACTATGTTTTTTGGGGGGAAGGGCCTCTTTTTTCAGCCCGGATGCAGATCCGCTTGTTTGCAGCATCCCATCTGGCTGTAAGAGAACAGCTTGTTCCTTCACATGGAAACATGGAAGCATCCTTTTGCTGTTTGGGAAACGACAAAACGGTTTATTTAGTTACTGATGATGATGATGATAAGCTCTGCTAGCAGGCCGTTATTATGGAAGGCTGGTTTACTCCTGAATCATGGCAGGTCCAACTGGGAGGAGACCAGGGCAGACCCAGAATACATCAAGGGACTATGTATAATGTCCTGGGATCCCTCAGGAAGAGAGGGAGGGAGGGAGCGTGCTGCCTGAATGGATGGATGGATCGATAGATGGATCATTGGAGAAGAGAAGCAGAGTCTCTCATTATTTTGCTGTCTTATCCACGTCTCCGCAGACACTATGGCTGTCCCTCCTTCATACTCAGACCTGGGCAAAGCTGCCAAGGACATATTCAGCAAAGGCTATGGTGAGTTTCTGTTTTAAATGTAAAGATGAAACTGGAAGCTGCAGCCTGTTCCAGAACGTTCCTGACTCATATCATCTCATCTCAGGTTCATGTGTTCTGCTATGAGCTGCTTTTAGCATTAGGACACCAGATGTGCGTTAAAAGACGGTGAGTTAGTGAATCCTCGTGAATTTTGATCTTTACGCGGAAAGAAAAGCTGGTCTGAGATCCAGAAAACGCTGCACATTTCCAGTTTGTCATGTTTTTAATTCTGAAGCTGAAATACAGGATGATAAAACGCTGAAATCTGGATAACGTTCCATAAATGTCTTCAGGCTCCAAGTTTCATCAGAATCTCATAATTAATGCAGAAAATTGTTGATTTTAATGAGTTGTATCTGTTTCTGTGGTAAAACGTGTGTGTGTGTGTGTGTGTGTGCAGGTTTTGGTGTGGTGAAGTTGGACCTAAAGACCAAGTCACAGAGTGGAGTGGTGAGGAGACAGTTTTTACTTTTAACGAGCTTCCTGTNCCCCCCATAGCCGTGATAATGAACACCTGAGTCCTGCTGTTACCTGTCTGATAGTCTTAATGTTTTCCTTCATCTTTGTTCTGGAGAGAAACACCGTGGCCCGTCTGTCTCTCTACCCGTCTGTCTCTCTACCTGTCTGTCTCTACCCATCTGTCTCTCTACCTGTCTGTCTCTCTACCTGTCCGTCTCTCCTGTCTGTCTCTCTACCTGTCTGTCTCTACCCGTCTGTCTCTCTACCTGTCTGTCTCTCCTGTCTGTCTCTACCCGTCTGTCTCTCTACCTGTCTCTCTCTACCCGTCTGTCTCTCTACCTGTCTGTCTCTCCTGTCTGTCTCTACCCATCTGTCTCTCTACCCGTCTGTCTCTCTACCTGTCTGTCTCTCTACCTGTCTGTCTCTACCTGTCTGTCTCTCCTCTCTGTCTCTACCCGTCTGTCTCTCTACCTGTCTGTCTCTCCTGTCTGTCTCTCTACCTGTCTGTCTCTACCTGTCTGTCTCTCTACCTGTCTGTCTCTCCTGTCTGTCTCTACCCATCTGTCTCTCTACCTGTCCGTCTCTCCTGTCTGTCTCTCTACCTGTCTTTCTCTACCCGTCTCTCTCTACCTGTCTGTCTCTCCTGTCTGTCTCTACCCGTCTGTCTACCTGTCCATCTCTCCTGTCTTTCTCTCTACCTGTCTGTCTCTCTACCTGTCCATCTTTCCTGTCTGTCTCTACCCGTCTGTCTCTCTACCTGTCTGTCTCTACCCGTCTGTCTCTCTACCCGTCTGTCTCTCTACCTGTCCGTGTTTCCTGTCTGTCTTACCCATCTGTCTCTCTACCCATTTTTCTCTCTACCTGTCTGTCTCTACCCATCTGTCTCTCTACCTGTCTTTCTCTCCTGTCTGTCTCTACCCGTCTGTCTCTCTACCTGTCCGTCTTTCCTGTCTGTCTCTACCCATCTGTCTCTCTACCTGTCTGTCTCTCCTGTCTGTCTCTACCCGTCTGTCTCTCCTGTCTGTCTCTACCCGTCTGTCTCTCTACCTGTCTGTCTCTCTACCTGTCTGTCCTAACACCTGCTCTGTCTCCACGCTGCCTCCCTCTCCTCCGGACTCGCTCGCTCTTATCTAGATGGTAAGGCTGGCGGCCATGTTGGATCTGTTTCTCATGTCTTCTCCGTTTTCATTGCTGCTGTTATTAAAATCATTTTTTTGGTTCGAATCATTTTAACTTTCATTTTGGAGTCAAACCAAACTTCTGATTTCCTGTTTTAATTTTCTTTGCTGCACTAAGTGGAGATATGATAAGAACTGAATGTTTTTAATGAAATAGTTTTTTTCTTACAAACAGCTGAAAATTGAACATTTAGTCGTAAAGTAATATTTATGCCAGATAATAATTATTTATCGTCATTATATTTTATTATATATGATACTTCACATTTATTTCACATCTGTGCCAAACAGTGATCACACGTGTAAATTCAGTTTAACATAACAAGGCTGAGAATATTAACGTTTAACAGAGTTTTGGTCTCTTCAGAAGCAAAATTATGGCACTTTATTAAATCATATAAATCATATTTGCATGATTTGCAGCATCGTCAGCGTGTTTTTATTTTTTTGTCGCATGCAGTCTTGCGTGGATTTTACACGTGGTCTTGACGTGTTTCGGTCTTCCTCACATTGACTCTTCTTCTTCATTTCTGGACCTCGGAGCTGATGAATGAGTCGTATGTTTACGGTTTGCGTGTTTGCTGGTGCTGCAGGAGTTTAACACGTCAGGCTCCAGCAACACGGACACGGGAAAAGCTGCAGGAAGTCTGGAGACCAAATACAAGATGAAGGAGCTCGGCCTCATCTTCAACCAGAAGTGGAACACGGACAACACGCTGGCCACCGAAGTCACGCTGGAGGACCAGGTGTGTGTGTGCGTGATAAATGTTGTGTGTTGACTTTTTAACATGACGTACATTATTGACAGGAAGTGTTTGTGTCCTGCAGCTCGCTCAGGGACTGAAGGTTGCCTTGGACACGTCTTTTGTACCAAATACAGGGTGAGACGACGCATACTGTAAGTCACATGATACATTCATAAAACACGGCGCCACATTTAACGTGTTAAGGGAAAATATTATTTATGCAGGCGTGTTCTGTCATTCATAAACATCTGTTAGCGTTTAGCTTGAAGAGGCGTTGCTGCAGCACTTCCTGATTCATAAAACACACCGTCACACTAAATCTCAGTCTGACGGTAAATAAATCTAATGATGTGTTTAACCGTATTTGCCTCACATGTTACTGATCAATAACTTTGATAGATAAAAAGCTGATCAGTCAGTTTGTTTAAATTGTGAGTTTTAATCTAAACTCACTTGGATTTCATTCTGGTGGCACTGAGACACACACACACACACACACACACACACACACACACACACACACACAAGAACTCCTGCGGTGTGGCTCTCTTATCTTAGCGCCAATCTCTTAAAGGACCATACCCCCATTTTGCATGGTTGAGCCTAATATATTCAGGTTTCATACATGTTACGTTACTGACAATCATTTCCCAAAGGATAAAACCGTATTTCAGTTTTCCTGATGTTTTGCTAAATCTCTTAATCTTTCTAAATCAAATATTCAAGTGATACACCCACCTTAAAAATCCATGTTACTCCTGCTAATAGTTACACAGCCTTATGAAGTCACGGTCCTTTAAATTTTTCCATCAGTATTATGACGTTTATTTAGCGAGATGCCGTGTAGCTAGCATCATTTTTTTTTTTTTTTTNTTTTTTTTTTTTTTTTATGAATTCCACCCATCATGTCATAAATATAAAAACAATCTGTGGATAAGAAGATGGAAGACATAATTTGCCGTTTTGTTTTTTTTCCCGTTGTCTGAATGTCCTGAAAAGTTCTTACAGTAAGACGTTTTGATGAATTTATTAACTTTCATCTCATAATCATCCTACATTTTTACTCGATTATTTTTCAGTAAGAAGAGTGGAAAGCTGAAGACGGGCTACAAACGCGACTACGTGAACCTGGGCTGTGACGTGGACTACGAGGGTCCCACCGTGCACGCCGCCGCCGTGCTGGGCTACGAGGGCTGGGTGGCCGGCTACCAGATGGCCTTTGACACCGCCAAGTCTAAGCTGGTCCAGAACAACTTCGCCCTGGGATACCGAGCCGCAGACTTCCAGCTGCACACCAACGTGTGCGTGGAAAGCATGATGGCGTCTGATGGTGAGGTTTTCGCTGCGTTGCGGCGTCGCTTTGAGTTGTGAATGTCTTTGTCTCTCAGGAACGACGGGACGGAGTTTGGAGGCTCCATCTATCAGAAGGTGAATGAGGAGCTGGAGACGGCCGTCACTCTGGCCTGGACGGCAGGAAGTAACAACACTCGCTTTGGCGTCGCCGCTAAGTACAAGCTGGACAAAGACGCGTCGCTGTCTGTAGGTTTTCACCGACACACGCCTCACACACTCGCTGCCGTTTCTGCCGTTCGGCTTCATGTCTGGTCTCGTTTCGCCCTGCAGGCCAAAGTGAACAACGCCAGTCTGATCGGAGTCGGATACACCCAGAGCCTGAGGCCAGGTANGCCAAAGTGAACAACGCCAGTCTGATCGGAGTCGGATACACCCAGAGCCTGAGGCCAGGTACGCCCGCCGCACACCGCCAAGCACGTCACGTGACCCGCTGCTTGTTTGTTTTCCTGTTAGCAGAATATGTCGAAAAGTTCTGGACGGATTTGGACAATTAAAGAGAAAGAAGTGATGAGAGTTTGGAGGTGATCCGGATCGTATTCTGGATCCAGAGGAGGAGTTTAGGCTAAAATCTAAGCTAACGGTCTGAATTCAAACATTTCCTGCTGCAGGAAAAAACGCTTTTTACCAAGAAATTAAAAAGATAATCGTGCAAACACGTTATCAACAAAACAGAAAACTTCAAGGAGGTGGTTTCAGCTGAACATTTGATTTTTAGAGATTAGCAGATTTAGCAAAAAAGAAAACAGTTTTAGGTTTGAAAGAATGGTTGTCAGATACGCTGGTTACACAGAATAAAACAGAATAATAGAATAATAACTTTATTGTCCATCAAAGTGGAAATTTGTCTTGGCTTCACAGGTGTAAAAACAACACATTAACTAGACAAGCACAAAAAATTAAAATAGGTAATAAGGCAAAATAAAGTAAACTTTAACACAAAGAAAGTAGAATGAAGAATAAAACAGGACTTTAACTTTAAAATCCTGAGTTCAGCAGGAATGAAGGATCTTCTATCTGTTCTTAGAGGCGCAGGAAGCCGACGCCTCCTTCCTGAAGGAAAGTTCAGATTCATGGTGCAGAGGACGATGAGTCTCCTACCCCCTAACCTTAACGCTAACCCCCGTCTGGCTGCTCTTCATGCATGTTTGTAGCTCCCGAACCACGCGTCATATTAAAGGAGACGACACTTCCTCCCACGCTTTATAAACCAGTTCCAAAATGTCTGACATCACAGAAGCAAAGATTTACTAGATACAGACGTTGCATTGCTTTCTTAAAAATGACATGCAGAAATCACCGGTATGGTCCTTTAAAGGCTCTTTGGCCAGGGCTGATGAGTGTGTTTGCAGGTGTGAAGGTGACGCTGTCCGCCCTGATCGACGGGAAGAACTTCAACGCTGGAGGACACAAAGTGGGAATGGGCTTCGAGCTGGAGGCGTAACGAGAGAAACGACCCGCGAAGGAAACGCCCACACACACACACACACACACACACACACACACTGGACTCACCCTCACGCTTCCCCATACATGCAGTAATTTATTCACGTTTCCAGAGCATTTTGGCGGCAATGGCGGCATCTTAGCATCACAGCAGTAGCAGGATTGAAGCCGGCGTGTTTGTTGACCTTTAACCTTTAGCTGCAGAATGTGATTGTGGTTTAAAGCTCATTTTTGGTTGTTGGAGCGACACTTCTGTCCTGCGATCATCGGCGTAAACGTGGCGCTCCGTGTTGTTTGATGCAGAGCAGGAAGCTCGTCTGATTGGTTAAAAGTCTTTTATTTCCTGTTTGGTTTATGTTGGTTGTTTTGTGTATTTAATGAAAATACTCCTGAATGATCTTTACTTTTAATATCCGGTAGGTGGAATCAGCGTCGTGGAATCTTCTGCGTTTAGTTTAGTCATTTCTGCCATGTTGCTTTCATCTATCTGCAGATAAAGTTTATATCATTTAAGATTATTTACATTTTTACGTGTTCAGAGTTATTTCCTGGCGTTTTTGTTTTTTGGGGAATCTGGACTCGTTGCCGTCAATGCTCCAAACGATCTGAACTCCTCACATCCGTTTCCTCTGAAAAACACGCCGTCACCCTCCGAGACGACGGAAGAACACACCATGAGTTGTTTTTTTTTTGGTATTCAAACACGAGAACATGTTCTATCATGTTATGTTGTCATGATTATAGGAGTCATTTGTTTCTGTCATGTAGACGCAGTACCTCATTTTTCCAGCATTAAGTGAATTATAATAATAAAACAATGAATGAAAGTCGTAGTTTCTGTCTTTGAATCATCAAACGTTCTCAGCGTCTTTGTTAAAATCGTCTTTAATTTTAACACTAAAAAGATTTATATCAGAAAAGTCAATATTAGAACTGAAACAGATTAAACACTATTTAAAGGACCATACCACCCATTTTGCGTGTTTGAGTCTAATATATTCAATTTTCATACATGTAACGTTACTGACAATCATTTCCAAAGCATACTACTGGAACGGTGAATTAAAAATGTTTTTCCTACCTTCCAGACCTCCATTGGTTTCAGTTCATTCTCTATTAAAATCAACTTGTTGATACTGTAAACGTTCTTGGGATAGGTAATCCATCATCACCAACAAGACGTGTATTCAGGTTTTTTTAGAAGTTATGTAATTTTAGTGTTTAAGCTCAATAAAAAGCGTGGAGTGAATGTATGCCTCCACCGGGGAATATAGTCCCAAAAGAAGACCTGTGTTTATGGAAAAATTTAAAGGACCGTGACTTCATAAGGCTGTGTAACTATTAGCAGGAGAAACATGGATTTTTAAGGTGGGTGTATCACTTGAATATTTGATTTTGAATTTTGCAAAATATCAGGAAAGCTGAAATACGGTTTTATCCTTTGGGAAATGATTGTCAGTAATGTAACGTATGAAAACTGAATATATTAGGCTCAAACATGCAAAATGGGTGGTATGGTCCTTTAAAGCTCTTCGGCTCTTTAACAGATTATTTTTGATTAAAACTTGTTTGTAGCTTTTTGTTGTAGCTCGATGCTAACGCTTCTCATTTCATTTCAGTCACATATCCTGTCTTACGTCCTGTTTTTGATGAAATTTGTTTTCTTAACAGCATAAAAAAGGCAAGTTTCCAGTTTTTGGTCAATTTTTTCCAAGAGTAAAACAAAATCCATAAGAAAATCAGGCGGAATTGTTCCAGAATAAAAGGGGACAGGTGTAACTTGCTGAGGATCTGGGATTTTGTCTGGCTTGTTCAGGTTCAGCTTTGTTGGAGGTTTGTTATGCTGATGAAGTTTAAAAACCACGTAGCTTATTCCTGCAGAATCTGCTGTATTATGTATCAGCTGATGAAATGTGGCGTCCTGCTGCATCCTCAGAAACACCCAAACCTGCCTGCTGTGAATCTCTGTGGCGCGTCACCTTTCACACTTCCTGTTACACGAGTGTTTCTCATTTCTGATCCTCATGAGTCACAGTACCCCCNCCCCCCCTGTTTGAGCTACCTCGACTTCTATTTGGAAAAATACGTTGGAAAGGCATGTGAAGTCGGAGCCATAGGGCCAAACAAGACAAAAGAAAAATGAGGGGGGCATTATTTCAGGTTTTTAAACTTGAAAATTTGTCAGTTTTAAAGGTTCATATGCTGATGATAATTCAATGATTTTGCGCTAAAAGCACAAGTATTTATTACCAAATCTGATGGAAAAGTATAATTTAATAAGGTCATGTACTCGCAAATTTGCCAGTTTAAAAACTCATAAATTTGCAAGTTAAACCTACAAATTTGCGAGTTTAAAAAATATTGAAAGTTATTTTTAATGATGAATAAACAGTTTGAAAATTTTTTAAAATAATAATTAAATTTTGTTTTTTTAATAATGAAAAAGGGTAAATAATGAGAACGGGAATCGAACCGCCTGACGCTGCACAGCGTCCAGCCATGCTTTTTAGTTTGCATTTGGCTGGAACGGTCTGGCAAAAATCCGATTTCTGAGATAACCTGAACGCAGCCTGAGTCCAGACCTTGATGATGTCATGCTGTACGGTGTTCAGCGTGTTGATGTAAATGTTCCTGTTGTTGTTTTTATTGTCTCTGCGGCATAAACAACAGCTTGCTTGCTTTTAGCTCATGTGGCTAACTAGCTAACTAGCTAATGTAACAAAATGAACTTATGACCTATTTTCATGTGACACATGAACCCGTAAATATATTACTAACAGCTGAACAAACACATTTTCTGAATATTCTTTTTGCCTTAGCTCCATCACATTGACCCTGTTTGCTCCGCTGTGATTGGTTGCTGTGGGTTCCAGATGGCAATGGAGTCAAGACAGCATCAAGGCTGATTGGATTTAGTTATGAGTGACCTTTGACCCCAAAACAACAAATGGAACACACTGCGGTCTGCATGCTATGACTACATGTCTACATCTGAATCCAAACATCAGGTTTGGTTTAGCCAATCAGGAGGGACCTAACTGCTGATCAGGTAGACACACCTGAGACGTGGGTCACGAGGATCAGGATTGAGAACCGCTGCTCTACAGCATCCTGTCAAATAAAGAAAAATATAAAAATATATCAGATATTTGCAGGATGAAGCAGTAAAAGTTTCTTCTGAACACGTTTCATCCTAAATGAAACTTTCCCTTCAGCTGAATGAACGAGTGAATCTTCATCAGCTCCTTTCTTCTTCTTCTCCTCCGCTTTACCAAACGCAGCATCTGAGAGTCCTCCTTCACTCCTTTCGCTAATAATCACTTCCT
Organism: Lucifuga dentata; assembly: GCA_014773175.1. Lineage (NCBI taxonomy): Eukaryota > Metazoa > Chordata > Actinopteri > Ophidiiformes > Bythitidae > Lucifuga > Lucifuga dentata. The sequence continues at coordinate 25,062 of VXCM01008153.1, forward strand.
GTTGAGCGGCTGGACGATTCATCTCAGAATGAAGCTTTTCAAATCTGAATCGTTTCATATTTCATTCTGGAGGAAAGAGCCCATCAGAACTCTCCTCCTGTCGCTGTTAGCAACCTGCTCCTCATTGGCTCATGAATTTCTTTCATTCAAGTTTTGTAACTGTTCAGTACTTCTGCGTCTTTTTCTTCAAGTCTAAAGAGTCGGAAGCGTCGTCGTTAACAGTTAAAGCAGGTTGACTTTCGCCACAACCTGCTTACAGCCCGTCTTGGAGTATTCGTGTCCTCCCACGGTGGGATAATATTCAATCTCCCCCGCCAGACGCTCGATGTTGGTATGATCCGGGTAGAAACCTTCTCGCGTGACCTCATCCAGGAAGCACTCCATCACGTGACCTTTCTCCAGGAGGCTCAGAGGTAAAAGGTCAGCCTCGCTCCACAGGCCGTGAAGCTTCTCCAGCGTGCTCCGCAGCACTGGAGTGATTTCTTTGAGAAGGTTGCTATGACAACCGGATGCTGTCATCGCCATAGAAACACTGGAAGAGTTGTGCAGCAGGTGTTTGGTGATGAGCGCATCGCCCAGTTTGCTCAGGAAAAGGTAAATGGCGTTCAGGTATTCGTTGGAACGTTCCGAGGCCACGAGCTCCAGCAGCGCGTCCAGGATCTCTGCGTGCATGTGCTCCGCCTCGTCAAAGATGAAGAGCGGGATCTTCTCCTCTTCCTCCGCCTGCGAAACCGTGTCTGAGATCAAAGCGGACAGCTCCCGTGCGCAGCGTGCGGCGTCGGCCTCCAGGGGGCAGTGATGCAGCACGAAGTACTGCAGCACCAGCGTCTCGCCCACCACCGAGCGGAAGTGTCCCGCCAGGAGACGGCCCAGGTGACTCTTCCCGACGCCGCTGGGGCCGTGCAGCGAGACCACCAGGGGCTTGTTGTGCACGTAGGTGGACAGGTAATCCTTCAGGTGAGCCAGCAGAGCCTCCACCGCCCCCTGCTGGCCAAACACCTCCCGCCTCAGAGTCTTCTCCAAACCGTCCAGGTCATACCTCAGGACGTGGTCGTCCAGGTTCTCTATGGCGTTATAAACCTGCAGAGGAGAGAGAGAGACAGGCGGGAAGACAGACAGGCAGACAGACAGACACACAGACAGACAGGCAGACAGACACGCAGACAGACAGACAGGCAGACAGACACAGACACGCAGACAGAGAGACAGACAGGCAGACAGACACACAGACAGACAGGCAGACAGACACAGACAGACAGACAGGCAGACAGAGACAGACACAGACAGACAGACAGGCAGACACAGACAGGCAGACAGACAGACAGGCAGGCAGACA
>VXCM01008154.1:9779-28194 GCA_014773175.1 Lucifuga dentata
GTATGAGTAAATGTGATGGTTGTTGTGAGTTTGTTCTTGTTTCTTTGGTAATGACACTGATTTAGGCTATGCCATGTTTATATGTGATGCAGCATCCTGTCATAATGCGTAATAATGCTACATCCTATTCATGTCTCTGCAGTTAGTGTGTTGTAACTGACATAGGTGTTGATTCTCGTGTTAAATCACTTTATTACACTCAATAAAGGTTACTGTCACTGTGAATATGGGCTGGTTACGTTGAATAACAGCAGCATATAGCCCTAGTGTCATGGTGAGGTTATTAGAAGGTGGTTTAATTGCGGGAGGATCGCATTGAAGGCCTAGGTGTAAAATACACGGCCTGCCACTGTGAAAGAAGACCTGTGTTCATCGAAAAATTTAAAGGACCATGACTTCATAAGGCTGTGTAACTATTAGCAGGTGAAACAGATTTTTGAGGTGGGTGTATCACTTGAATATTTGATTTTGAAAGATTAAGAGATTTTGCAAAATATCAGGAAAGCTGAAAAACGGTTTTATCCTTTGGGAAATGATTGTCAGTAACGTAACATGTACGAAAATTGAATATATTAGGCTCAAACGTGCAAAATGGTCCTTTAAAGTGAAGACGGTATGGTCCTTTAAAGTGAATAAAGTTTTGGCATGGCTGACATACGTTTCCGTCACTGCGTTGTTATTTTTATTCAAACTGACCAGTTAGACGAACCTTTAATGTTCGGTTACATTAATATTAAAATTTCCACAAAACTTCCATAAAACTTCCAACATGCTGAATCTTTTCCTGATTCTTTATGCTATATAGTTGATATATATTTTTAAATTTATTTATATTTAATACTTTCTTCACTTTGCAGCATTATCATCACCCCTTCATACTTCCTTCAAACTCTTTTATGCTAATTTCACTTTTTCTTTGTAGGAGGAAAATAAAGCAATCAGTAGGAAAAGGAAAGAATCTGGCTGTAAAAGAAAGAAAGAAAGAAAGAAAGAAAGAAAGAAAAAGAAATGAGCTGATGAAGCAGGAGAGAGGAAGATTGGAAGGTCTGCCTCATTTAGGACAAATTTGAAAAAAGTCATCCAGCCATTTCATCTGTTCTGTCTGTTTGATGAAATACTCCGCCGTCTCCTAGCTAAAGAAACATGTTGACGTCCTTCCAGTTTGAATCTTTTTTAAAATCTTCTTCACTTTAACTTTGCTGCACAAACACTTTCTCTCAGCCTGTTTTTTTGTTTTTTTCCTCAGAGTGGAGTCGCTCTGCTCTCGTTTCCGCTGCGGTGGCCTGAACGCAGCACAGCAGGGTGATTCTGAGATATTTTGGGGATCCGTTTGGATAGCGGACATCCCCGGAGGACCAGACATGCTTGTTCCTGAGGCCTTTTCAGAACAACAGGAAGACTGAATTTAGTGTCCACTTTGCTGTATGTCCTCCACCGTCCCTGTCCTCAATGTTAGTCTGCAGTCCTGCACCGTGAGGCTGAAGACAAGGACAAAACATCCACAGGGGAGATTTCATGGAGACTTCATGATACAGTTTTTGTCCCCTGTATATTTAAAGTCATAGTTTGGATGAATCTTTAGAATTTGTCTTAACAGTGTCCTCTAATCTGTCTTTATTTATCAGCATTCATTTTCTAACTTTAAGTTTATTATTCTCCAAAGGGTGATAGTGTATGCAGCACAGCGTCCAATATGACATAAAAGACATAAAACATTAAACACAGGACATTAGAACCATAGAAGTCCTAGATTCAAACCTTTTGCAAAATCATAGGATACAATCTTAAGCCTTCCAAAGAAGTCACAATATCAGCAAGAATAAATACTGAATAAATAATTGGATGAATAGCAATAATAAGTTATAACATACAGAAAGCAAATTGAAGTGATACTGTATATCATACACAAGTTATCAGTTCAATAAAAAAATAAAAACTAATTTTGGCAGGATTTTAAGCCTGGCTCACAAAAAAAAAAAAAAAAAAAAAAAAAAANATCATTTAGATCACTGACATAATAACCATAAATGTCACTTTTTTTTTTTGTCATCTGCTGTGTGGAGAGCTCACATACTTAAAGGACTATACCAGTAATTTTGTATTACTAAGCCCAGTAAATACAATCCCAAAACATGTTTTGTTATTGACAACCAATTTACAAAATATAAACCCGTATTGTTGTAATGAGATAAAAATGACATGAATCATCCTTCTCCTCTCATTTGTTAACTTGCTGCCTAGCTAGCATTACTACATTAACAATAAACTACTGTCTTCATATTTAAGCTCCTGTGTGATTTGTCACAAAAGAAAGTGTAAATAAATCTTAGATAATGCTACGTTATGTGCTAGCTAGTTTTACTTTAGTTAGCTACCAGCCCTGTTTGTTCTTCTTCTTTGGGTTTTTACGGCAGCTGGCATCCACACAAAAAATGATGATGTAGGCCAAGGCCAGCTCGAAGGCCCTGGTGTGTCAAAGAATACGTCCAAAATGGCAAACTCAAAATCTAATTGGCTTCCTCCCACTTGCAAAGACAAGCAGGTCAGGTGAAGTGGAAACTCTAAATTGACCGTAGGTGTGAATGAGTTTGTCTGTCTCTGTCAGACCTGCCATAGACTGGTGATCTGTCCAGGTGAACCCTGCCTCTCGCCCAGTGACTGCTGGGATAGGCTCCAACCCACTGTGACCCTTAACAGGACAATCAGATATAGAAAATGGATGGATGGATGGATGAATGGATGGATAAAGAATGACAATCAACAACATCGTCCCATTTGCTTGAATAGCAGAGGGGATTCACTCAAAATTCTGAAGGCCTCAGGCTAGATTTTTTTTACCCGGACAGCAAAGGTGGAAAATCTGATTGGTTAAAAGGTCTAATTTATTTGAGCTGCACTGGAAGCAGCAAAACTGAGGGAGAGAATAGCAATGAAATGACATCAGTAGACTAATGGGAATTAACTGTGTAGAATAAATATATCATTACTTAAAATATATATTAAATTACAAAAATATAATTTTCTAATTCTGACAATCTCTAGGCCAGCAGAGACAATGACGATTTAAAAATATCAGCTCCTCTCAGCCTTTTAACTTTCACTTCCATTTGTTTTCATGGTGCTTTTTCAGTATGTGATTTGACAGGCTGATTATCATTATTATTATTATTTATTTTATTTATTTTTTTAATGGTGTAGCTTTTAAAGGACCATACAACCCATTTTGCATGTTTGAGCCTAATATATTCCATTTTTATACATGTTACGTTACTGACAATCATTTCCCAAAGGATAAAACCATATTTCAGCTTTCTTTCTTTCTGATATTTTGCAAAATCTCTTAATCTTTAAAAATCAGATATTCAAGCAATACACCCACCTTAAAAATCCATGTTTCTCCTGCTAATAGTTACGCAGCCTTATGAAGTCACAGTCCTTTAAATTTTTCCATAAACACAGGTCTTCTTTTGGGACTATATTCCCCGGTGGAGGCATACATTCACTCCACGCTTTTTATTGAGCTTAAACACTAAAATTACATAACTTCTAAAAAAACCTGAATACACGTCTTGTTGGTGATGATGGATTACCTATCCCAAGAACGTTTACAGTATCAACAAGTTGATTTTAATAGCAGAATGAACTGAAACCAATGGAGGTCTGGAAGGTAGGAAAAACATTTTTAATTCACCGTTCCAGTAGTATGCTTTGGGAAATGATTGTCAGTAACATGTGTATGAAAATTGGATATATTAGGCTCAAATATGCAAGATGGGTGGTATGGTCCTTTAAGATGGCAAATGAAAGACAAATCTAATGAAAAATCAAACCACAAAAAATAGATTTAGGTTTTGATGCATTTATTTAGAAATTGGCCAAAGTGATTTCTCCTGTCGCATACCGGAATGTCTTTTAAAGAAGAGGTTGTTACGGGATATGAAATGCTTGCTGTGTTTGCAGTGATTCTGCTGTTTGCTGGTCAGCAGGTCGACGAGTAGACTTCCTCCCAATGCATCCCGCTCAGCTAATGTCTGTCTCTCCTGCTCTTTGAGATTTACGGCGCTCACCGTCCTGTGCTGCAAAAACGCCAGTGAGCTGAGAATGAAGGAATCCATTCTGACGACAGTTTTACAGCAGCTACGCTTACTTAGCATTAAATCCTCCTCCTGACTGAGGACTAACCTCGCTTACTAACCAAAAGCGGGGTGAAGCGAGGCGAAGCGGCTCGCTCAAATTTAGTGTTTAATTTGGTTAATATGGTGGCTCGCTCTGTAAATTTACTGTAGCCTCTGTTTGAATGAGACTGCAGGGAACAGTTGGAGAGAGTGGCTGCGTCCGTATGAATGAAGAGTCGACACTAATGCAAATGCACGAGCACGTCAATGCTGCTGTGTTTGCTTTTCCACAGAGTCCCTGTTTACTCAGCGTGTGTGTATATGTGTGTGTGTGTTTGTGTGTGTGTGTGTGTGTGTGTGTGTGTGTGTGTGTGCGTGCATGTTAATGGCTCAGTGGACACAGTGAAATAAAAGGAAACAGACATTCTGAGACGTTCTGCACAGAGCTCATTTATAAAAGTAAATGAAAGCAGGAGTGGCGGAGTGTTAAGTTAATAAAATTATTTTTGGCCCACGTTCCAGAGCTTTTTATTGTGCTACAGATGGAAATGCTGTGTAGTAAATGTGATGCATGCAATGTGTGTTTTGACTTTGCGGCGTGGAGCGGTACTGATCATTTTCTTGTCATAGCAGTTTCTCACCTTTTCTTACAGTAACTGAAATGCTAATAATGATACATGTTACTATGCTGTTTGAAAAATGAATTATTGACCTGAGGACATAATGTGTATTTCATCAGTCAGTAGAGCGGTATGTCCCAAGATACCCCAACTTGTCAAATAATAAATGTAAGAACCAAAAGATGGAGAGAAGCGTAGCACCATTACATCTAAAGGTGTTAGATGTGGGAAAAGTAATCAACAAAAATACGTCTGATGCCTGACGGACCCCCAGAGAAGATCAGACTTGCCTCTTGGTCAGAACAGCAGCAAGATTACACAATTTATTTTGCTGGGTTTTAGGTTTTATTTTATTTTTTTGAATTAAGCCTTTTTCCATAAAAACAGTGTGGAAGCAGGTGTGTAATTGTGTTTGTGATGATACAACAGTGTGTGACTTCTCCCTGTGAAGCGTTAAAGGACCATATCGCTGATCATGCATGTTTGAGCCCATATATGCAACCTGCATACATGTTACATTACTGACAATTTCCAAAACATAAAATCATATTTTAGTTTTACTGTTGTTTTTTTTCAAATCCCCTAATCTTTTAAAATCAAATGTTCAGGTGATAAATCCACCTTAAAATTCAATGTTTCACCTTCTAACACTTAAGCATGATGACAGAAGGCATGGTTGTTTTAATTTCTCTGTAAAAGCCATCTTCTCATGGGACTATATTTTCTGGTGGAGGAATACATTGTCTTCCGTACTGCTCTGTGTTGCATAAATAAAGTTACTTTGGCAAAAAAACCTAATAGACATGTTGTTTGCTGATGGATTATGTTTCTCAATCATGTTTCAAGTCTACAAGTTGTTGTTAGTACTGGAATGAACTGAAACCAGTGATGGGCCCTGCATTTTACACCTAGGCCTTCAATGTGGTCCTCCCGCAATTAAACCACCTTCTAATAACCTCACCATGACACTAGGGCTATATGCTGTTGTTATTCAACGTAACCAGCCATATTCACAGTGACAGTAACCTTAATCGAGTGTAATAAAGTGATTTAACATGAGGATCAACACCTATGTCAGTTACAACACACTAACAGCAGAGACATGAATAGGATGTAGCATTATTATGCATTATGACAGGATGCTGCATCACATATAAACATGGCATAACCTAAATCAGTGTCATTACCAAAGAAACAAGAACAAACTCACAACAACCATCACATTTACTCATACGACCAGCAAGTAAGATAAAATGCTGTAAAACACAAATAACACAATCAGATTCAACAGGCTTCTCCATAGATTCCAGCCACATAAAAATCCATCAGACTTACCAAAGCTGCTCATCATCTGAAGACAAAGTCCATCCTCCTTTCTGTCTTTAGAAAGAGTTTAACCACACGGCTGTACATTATCGGTGCATTTCAGTTCCAAAATGTGAAATAAAGCGTTGTCATTTAATTCATTTCTTCTCCTCCTTCAGCCATTGTGCATTAAAAAACAACAGGACTCAGTGAAAATCTAAACAAAAAATCTAAAGCACTATATCTAAAAATATAAATGTCAAGAAAGAAAGTTTAAATAAACATTAATGCTCTGTTATGTGCTAGCTAGGTTACTTGAGTTAGCTAAGCTAACTGGCTCTCTTCTTCTTCTGATGAATTTCTGGCAGGCTGTTTAGCTGTTAGCATAATGCTGTACTCTGATGACGTAGGCCAAGGCCAGCTAGAAGGCCCTGACGTGTAAAGAATACACCCAACACGGCAAACTAGAAATCTGATTGGTTAAAATATATGATAATCAACAACGTTGTCCCCATTTGCTTGAATAGCAGAGGAGATTCACTGGAGATTCTGAAGGCCTCAGGCTAGATTTTTTTCACCCAGAGACAGCACAGGTGGAAAAATCTGATTGGATAAAAGCTCTAATTTATATGAGCTGCACTGGAAGCTGCAAAATTGAGGGAGAGAATACTGGTAGCAATGAAATGATTTTATAACAAAACTGATGGGAACAAACTTTGTAAAATACATATAACATTAATTAAAATATATATTAAATTATAAAAACATAATTTGATGATTCTGACAATCTCTAGGCCAGCAGAGAAGGCCTTGCTGGCCCTGACCACACACCACTGACTGAAACTAATGATAGTCTGGAAGGTAGGAAAAAATTGTGAAATTTACTGCTAAAGTTGTAAGTTTTGGGAAATGGTAACATAATGTGTATGTGAACTACATATATTGGGCTCAAACATGCACAATCACCGGTATGCTCCTTTAAGGCCTCATTATGGTTTCTCAGACATGCCTGGTGGTTTTTGAGGTTAGAGTTTCCATCCTCAGAGATTTCAGGTGCTCTGAAATGAACTCAGAATTCAAGAAATCTCCAAAGAGTTTAACCCTCTGGAGTCTCCATTAATATTATTTTTTCTAGAAAATTATTTACTTTTTAAAAAAAATCCTAATTTGAAAGAATTGAGTAAAAAAATCTACTATAAATTATAATTATATATTATATTATATTGTCAGTTTTCTACTTGAGTTGGGAATTTTCTGGAAAATGAAGGAAAGTCTCCAAAAATCAGCAAACAACATCTCAATTTGACTTTGGACTGCAGAGCATTGAGGTCGCTGCGACGCAAAGCAAAGCGACTTGAAGAAATATTCACAATAAATTATCAAAATAGAAAAGAGTTGAACGACTGGTTGTGTAAGGTGACATTCTTTTTGCCTCTCTGCATGTTCAGCGTCATGATGATTTACAGAGAAAGTCAGATACTGATACCAACCATTTGATGTAAAACCTGCAGTAATGAAACATCCTGCAGCCATGGCCAGGAGGGACATCATGATAATTAAATAGAGTGAGAAATATTTTGGCTGAAGGCGAATATCTGCCTCAGATCAGTTGAGCTGCTCTTGCAGCACTCAGGCTGCTGCATTCATGCCATTGTTTGTGTTCGGCTCATTTCACTTTTCTCCAGTAATGAGGGAGAAGTTTAATTGAAACGAGAAAATATTATCATCCAGGTGCTGTGACAGAGGAAGAAAAAAGCCAGCGATCCATCTGAAATTGGTTGAGTTGATTTGCAGTGTGATTAAAAAAANAAAAAAAAAAAAAAAAACACATCACGTCTCAAACTTACATGAAAGCGAGGAAACGTAAAAATTTTGACAAGCGACGACCAAAGCGAACCTGATAAGAAACCAAATGAGAAGAGGAGGCAGCACGGAGGAAAAACCGGACGAGTACAGCACAAAAACACAGAGCAAAGAAATGAAAATAGTCTTGATGCGGGTAAACAGAATCGGGTAAACAGAATCAGTAGGAAGAGAGAAAATGCTTGGACCGCCGTCACATTCATTCAGAGAGTTCATACCTCTACCAGCGGGCCTCTGGATCTGCTTTTCTGACCTTTACCTCAGTCAGGTCAAAAAGATCCATCATGAATCTGGATCTGACTCAGAATCAAATGAACCAAAGTCCCAGACAAAGTTTAGTCTTTGGATGTCATAAACATCTGAATTACTGTCATGTGATGGTTGTGATGTCATCGTTGAGTTTGTTGATTGGACGAATTCATCATTTGTCCCTGGGATTACTTAAAGGAGCATACCGGTGCTTGTGTGTGTTTGAGCCAAATATATACAATCCACATACACATTACGTTACTGACAACAATTTTCCAAAATATACAACTTTATCTGTAAATTTTAGATTGTTAGTTTATTCCAGTTCGCTATTAAAATCAACAGAGACTTGAAACATAATCCATCACAACCACAACATTTCTATTAGGGTCTTTTGTCGAAGTAATTTTATTTAACTGATTCAACACAGAGCTGTACAGCAAACGATGTATGCCTCCACCAAGAAATACAGTCCCAGCAGAAAATGGCTTTTCAGAGAAATTAAAACAACCATGCCTTCTACAATCACACAAAAGTGTTAGCAGGTGAAACACTGAATTTTAAGGTGGATTTTATTTTATTCTTTTCAAATTTTATTACCCAAACATTTGATTTTGAAAGATTAGAGCATTTGAAAAAAAACAGGAAAACTAAAATATGGTTTTATGTTTTGGAAATTGTCAGTAACGTAACATAAATGCAGGCCTATATGAATATATTTCACTGGCCTTCTTTTTGGCCTGAAGGTGGCGCCATTGGCTGATCCAGCTATTCAACACTTTGGCCCAAAAAAAAACAAAAAACAAAACAAAACAAAAAAAAACTACGAGCCAGATCAATACAAAAACGGATATTGTTATTTCTGATGGCTTATAAGTGAAATCTATGCATTTTGGAGACCTCCTGACCTTTCCTCTAGCACTACCATCAGGCCAGAATTTCCTCTTTACAAACACTCCAGTTCATAATGATGCATCTGAAAAGTTAATTTCCATCAAATAGGTCTTTATACCGACATATAAAATCTGTCATTCCATGAAACACCATGAATAAATTCATGCTCCCCAGAGGAGGAGCTATCTTACAAATGGCTACTTGATTCATGTTCCAATATGGTGCCTCCCTCAGGCTAACATGTGAATGTTGAGTAATCTGATTGTGCACATTTGGAACAAAAAGGACATCTGAGTCGCACAGAAGATGACCCTTTTGATTTTGTTGACCTTGTGATAGCGCCACCCTCTGGACAAAGTTTAACATTTGTAGCCCAACTACAGGAGAACTGAGAAGAGGCAAACCACGAGAATGTTGTTCTATTGGTTGAAAAATTCCAGCCTTTAGGGGGCGCCAGCAGAGTTTTTGACTTTACGCTGTACTTGTCATTTGTGCTTTGTAGTTAAAAAGACATGTCACAACTTATGGTTTTTTTGTGCTGTAGAATTTAAGATTCATGTTTTGTCATCAGTTGGAGTGCTGCTTCCTCCTGATAAACAAAATTTCCAATTTCACAAGGTAACATGAATGCATCAGAAAATGGAGAGGAAGAGAGAGAAAGGTGGAAGATGTGTGATGAGAGAGATGTCGTGTGCATGTGTCAGCAAGTGCTTTGTGTTTTTTTCCCATAAACATTTGCATAATTGTCTGTTTGCAGACATGCTGACACGTATGTGTGTGTGTGTGTGTGTGTGTGTGTGTGTGTGTGATCACTGTATTCACGTTATTTGCTGAACTCTTGAAAACAAGCTGCTAGAGATTATCTTCACACCATCATGGAGAGGATGCTTTATATGGACGTGTTACTCATACATACACACATGCACACACACACACACACAGACACACACTTCTGACAAGATGGCTTAGAACACCTCATCGTGATTCAGAGATCAGTCAACAAACTGCAGCAGAAGATTAACTTGGCTTTACTTGGACGAGTCAAACAAGGAAACTGAATCTACAAGGTATTCAAGTGAAACACACACAAACACACTCCAACAGTCACACAATTCTATGTGTGTGTGTGTGTGTGTGTGTGTGTGTGTGGTGTGCCTCAGCACTGGTTTTGGATCAGTTCTTAAACCTGATAAGGACCTGAAGAGGTTTGTTGCACCAACAAAGATGAAGTCGGTCTAAAATCAGACAACATCGTTTTGTTAAATTTGTCTTAAAGCTGTCATGTTTATAGCGTGATACACTTGAACTTTATGTTGGATTTTGTCAAAGTGTGAAACTTGAATTTGACAGAAATAAAAATGCATCAATTCAAACCCACAGTACAGGCAGTCCCCGACTTACGAGCGTCTGACTTATGAACAATCCGTACTTAAAAACAGTGAGCAGCTTTGACAAAATATCACGTAACAGTCACTCAGTTCATTTTGATTGTTATCATATATGCTGATATTAATGTTTTAAGTTGCCTTGAAGTCTGATTAGCATGGATCTCTGACAGGTCAGCTCTGACGACAGACTCTGCTGCGTTTTAACGGCAGCATCTCGTCTCTGAGCTCCTCAGCTCAGTGTGCAGCTTTAAAGAGAAAAAAAAACTACAAAATCTGACTTCAGACTTCGTGTTAAACTATGTTTAGATTAACCGCTGACAGGTAACCGGTAACGTAGCGTGAAGCGTCAGTGTTGTTGCTATGGTTACCTGCACTTTTAATAATCACTGAGCTCTGATTTTAGAAAACTGGTTTTAAAAAATATGGAATAAGCTTAGACAGGTTAGGAAGAACTGTTTAAAAAAAAGTCTGGAAAAATTTTTACAAATCTGAAATTAGATAACAATAAAAAAAAAACATATGGGGAAATGTTCTTGGAAAATTCTGGAATAAAGCCTGGAATAACTTTTGAAAAGTTGGAATAATAATGTTAAAAACCCTTGAAATCAAGTTTTCACAGTTATTCTTGTCTTTTTGGGGTAAACTGGTGACCTGAACTGTTTGATGTGTTGACATACGGTTTAAAAAGACAGCCAATCAGAAACAAGCATTTTAATTGGTTGTTTTATTTAAAAACAAACAAACAAAAAAAAAAAACGTTTGTGTTAAAGTAGGTAATTTTCTTGGAAGATAATGCTGACTGCATCACTTGGGACTTGTACGATGCTTTTCTCTCTGTTTTGTTTCTTTTTTTTTCTTATTCTAATTGCTGTTCAAATTTGCTGTATTGTATTTGATCTGTTCCTGTTTAGGCTGTAATTTCTTGAATATTGAATTTGCTGCTGAACAACAGATTTATGAGTCAATAACAGACTGAGAGGCTGGTTAAAGTGGCCATTTTTTACAGTGTATAATGCCAACATACATTAAATGAGCATGAAGTTCTTCTGTTTCAGTTTCTACCAGCCTGACTTTGTATAAAGTGGAAAATGTTTTTTCTCTGCGGTGATCAGTCTTTAGTGTGTGTGTGTTCGTGTGTGTGTGTGTGTGTGTATGTAATAAGTGTTGGGATGTGGTAAATTTGAATACAATGACATAAAATAAAGCTGCTTGTCATGCTTGGTGTTCTGCTCCGGCGGGCCGCTCGCCTTTCTGTCTAAAGCTCCTCGATACAGTTCCGGATTTACCAAATCCTCCAAAGAGGAAACGAACCCTGTCGCTTCATTGTGTGGGAGCAGCCGTCAACCCCACCCTTCACCTCCCCCACCTCATCATCCTTCCATTCTCCTGGGCCCTGTGGAACTCTTCTTCCTCTCTCTCTCTCTCTCTCTCTCTCTCTTTCTCTCTCTGTCTTACTGCTCTCTAAATGCAGATGGGGGGGTGGGGAGTTAGCCTTTGCTTTAAAGCATTTGGGGATTGGTTTCAATTTAACGCAGCGACGTAAAAGAAAAAATCAATTTAAAGTTGCTGGATCCCCGCGGTCACCTGGCTGGGCGAGCAACAGGAAGAGAGAGAGAGAGATAGAGAGAGAGAGAGAAAGTCAAGCAGAAAGACAAGAAGCAAAGATTAAATGAAGAAGATTATAGGAAAAACTCATAAATTAAGATCATGTCAGGAAGTAATGTCCTAACTACAGCACTACAGTTTTTTTACTTGTGGAAATCGAACACAGACATGACGGACATGATGCACCTTTTATGTTTCAACAGGGATCGATCCTGAAAGGAAGATTTTTTTAAAATTTAATTTTGTTTTATTGTCTTTGTTTATTTTATTTGTGTTGTTGAGACAACGGAGCTTCACTGGGACTCATGAAGGAAATGTGAAAAAGAGTCTAAAAACGTCCTCCATCGTTCTGTCAGATCAGGCTGGTAGCTGCTCTGAGGACACTGTCTGTATTTTAGAGTTTAGGAACTCTGGGTCAGTTTTACTTTTCAGCTTTAAAATGTCACACATGACATATATATATTTTTTTTTTTGGAAACTCTGATTCCAAAAGTTTTTGAACTGTAAAGTTTTAAATAACACAAAGACTGTACGTTTGTGTTTAACAGCTTTTGGGATTTTTTATTTTATTTTTTTTTTTTTAGTTTTCTGCTTTTCTTTCAGTCAACTGATCAACTGCTTCATCCCATTTCCTCCAGTTCACAGAAACTACACAGGACATGAAATACATGTATAATGCATGTATGATGTGTGTATGGTGAGATTTTTAAGCATTGGTGTAGCTATGATGAATGAATCATTAATTAGCAGAATCTCAGGTTAGTTTTTACTCCATTAACTACAATCCGCTCATATTAAGGTCAGATAAGTAATGTTGTATAAATTGTTAAGAAGACTCAAATAATTTAGTGTAGATAGGACTTGGTTGGATTATTTTCCACTGAAAAGGCTGGCTGCTGCTGTTTATCTTTCAGGAATTATCTGGGAAAAACTGTGACTGTCCCGCTTTCAGCAACTCACAGGGAACAAATACATCAGTGAAATGCAAACTGAAGGGAAGCAAAGACCGAAAAAAAAAAAAAAAATTCATCCTGTAAAACGTGTGAATTCAGGCTGTTAATGAAAGTTTAGATTGTACTTTCTCACTTTCCTGCTGCTCATAGGACTGAAAACAAAAACACTAATAACACAAAATGTATAGTTAATTCTCAGCTGTTCAAGTGTCTAATTTTTAATAAAAGAAAAGTCATAACAATAACAACAATAAATCATTGTATTAAGCTCAATTCAGATTTAAAGGACCATACCACCATTTTGCATGTTTGAGCCTAATATATTCAATTTTCATACATGTTACATTACTGACAATCATTTCTCAAAGGATAAAACCGTATTTCAGCTTTCCTGATGTTTTGCAAAATCTCTTAATCTTTCAAAATCAAACATTCAAGTGATACACCCACCTTAAAAATCCATGTTTCTCCTGCTAATAGTTACACAGCCTTATGAAGTCACGGTCCTTTAAATTTTTCCATAAACACAGGTCTTCTTTTGGGATTATATTACCTGGTGGAGGCATACATTCACTCCACACATTTTATTGTGCTTAAACACTAAAATTATGTAACTTCTAAAAAAAACCTGAATACACGTCTTGTTGGTGATGATGGATTACCTATCCCAAGAATGTTTCAAGTATCAACAAGTTGATTTTAATAGCAGAATGAACTGAAACCAGTGGAGGTCTGGAAGGTAGGAAAAACATTTTTAATTCACTGTTGCAGTAGTATGCTTTGGGAAATTATTGTCAGTAACGTTACTTGTATGAAAATTGAATATATTAGGCTCCAACATGAAAAATGGGTAGTGTGGTCCTTTAAAATTATAACATCTCTTTTTCTTTTCATCTCTTCTCATCTGTTTCTTTTCTCCTCGCTGTGATTCGACCTCATTCCTCCACCACGCTGCAAAAAATATCCACAATTTTTTGGTAATCTAGTGAAATTTTTTGGTATCAAATTAACAAAAAAAAGCTGGCAGGGTGTTAAAGTGAAAATGATTTATTTACTTTATTAAAAATATTGTAAAAACAAATATTGATTCCATAATATCAATTATAGAAAAAATAGTCGAGGAAAAAAAAAATCCAAATTATTGATTTTTTTTTTCAAACATGACCAAGTTTTCATTCATTAAAATTTGTCTTTGTGTCAGTAAAGGATTTTATTCTGTGAAAGATTTCAGGTGGTAAATAAAAGACAAATTAAATTAAATTCAGACTCCAGAGAATTCTGACATCTTCAGGCTTCCTGTTTTTGCATTTCCTCAATTTGTTTTTCCCTTCTACTTTCATTTTTTTCTCTCTCTTCCTCTGTAATATTCCCCTCCTCCTCCTCTTGTCTAAAACTAAGAGGAGAACAGCTGGTAATTGAAGATCATTGTCTCAGCTCGGACCCTCAGGATTTGTCATTTTGCTGCAGCTCCTCCAGCATTTTTGCACTTTTGCTCCTCTTTGTTTTCTTTTTCCTGCCAATAAACTCTTTCTCGGATCCTTTTCCAAAATTGGATTTTCATTTGAGATGGACCGATGGCTCCCATCCTGTTTATGCCGCCTTCCTTCCATCANAAAATTGGATTTTCATTTGAGATGGACCGATGGCTCCCATCCTGTTTATGCCGCCTTCCTTCCATCAATTTTCTCGTTTTCTTCGCCATCCTCTCCTCTATCTCCTCCTGCTGTGAATTATCTCCCCCCCAGTCTTCCTCGGACAGAAGCTCTATTTCCTCCTGATGGATCTTCAAGAAGGAATCACTCCACAGTTTGGATTTTGGCAGGTTAGAGGAGGACAAGTTTAAAAGGAGCTGATCTGGATCAGACCAGCCCTGATCCTGATCCATTCAGGTTTGGACCAAACCTATGGAAAGAATTTCTACTTCTAATGTGTTTAGTTTTCTTATCTTCTCATGTTTATTATCAACAATTATTCAATTAAAACTGTCCAAGATAAAGACACAATAAATCCAAAAGCTTGTTATCAATTTTTTTTACACAATAAGAGAAGTGAACAAACAAAAGTTACATGTAACAAGTGATAAATGATAATTACATATGACAACCCTGATTACGTGTGTGTGTGTAGAGAAAGCTGAGCGAGAGAATATGTGAATTTGTGAAGTATGTGAAGAACGAATAATGGTAAAAAAAAGGGAGAGAGAGAGAGAGAGAGAGAGAGAGAGAGAGAACATACAATACAAAAACAAGCATGACTAAACCATTAGAAATATGTATTTATAGTTATTGTGTGGTGCATGTTTTGACTGGGTAGGCACATACTGTAGTCTTTTGTTAAGGTGTGTGTGTGTGTGTGTGTGTGTGTGTGTGTGTGTGTGTGTGTGTGAAGGGTTGATGTGATTTGAAGGAAAGGAGAAGTACCACAAGATGGGAAAAATAAAAGATAGAAAAGGGAAAACATTGAAGTGAATTAGAAATGTATTATTTAAATAAGAGGGAAAAAAGAAAAACACTAAAGGTCATGCAGTAAACACAAGCATCCACAGCACCCACCCACCCAACAACCTACCACCCACAGCACCCACCCAACAACCTACCACCCACAGCACCCACGTTAACAGCAAGCTACCAGCCACAGCACCCAACAACAACAACCTACCACACACATCACCCACCCAGCAACAAGCTACCACCCAAAACACCCAACAATATCAAGCTATCACCCACAGCACCCAACAACAAGCTACCACCCACAGCAGCCAAAAACAAGGTACCACCCACAGAACCCACTCAACAAGCTACCATCCACAACACCCAACATGAAGCTACCACCCTCCAGCACCCAACAACAACAAGCTATCACCCACAGCACCCACTCAACAAGCTACCACCCACAACACCAACATGAAGCTACCACCCACAGCACCCACCCAACCTCCTGTGTAGTAAACCCCACCCATGTCATAGCAGTAGTAACCCTGTAGTAACCCTTCATCCTTCAACAGGCTAACTCTGCTCTCATTAGCATGACGTCACAACAATAAAAGTAGCTTGTTTGATCATATATGAACGTGTCCTCTTCCCGTGGCGTGGCAGGAAGGGCGTGCGGTGCGCTCACCTGATATGATGTCAGAGCAGAGCAGGTGGCGGCCGCCTGGAGCCATGATAAACACGGCGGAGGGTGTATTGCAGGAATCAGCGAGGCGAGCGTTGAGAAATGAGCTTGTCTTTCTCCTTCAGTGTTATTGATCACCTGACTTCCTGCTACATTTCCGCGTAATAGGCGGCGGCGACTTAATTAGTCAAAAGAGAAGCGGCGTAATTACGTGTCACTTTAACAACGTGCTTTACTGCCTATGAGCTCTCGCACCACGCCGAGCTAATGGAGGAATGAAAGCAAAGGACGGGAAGATGGGATGGACAGACAAAGAGAGAGAGAGAGAGAGAGAGAGAATTAATTTGACAGAAAGTGAAGAATTAATGCAAATAATAGAGGAGGAAGATATATAGAGATGACAAAAGGAGAGAAAGAATGGGGATGGAGAGAGGGAGGAGAGTGAAAGTATAGATATATAAAGAAAGTGAGGAATGAATGCATAGTAAAGGAGGGAGAAAGGAAAACAGAGGGATGACAGAGGTAGCAAAGACAGAGAAAGTACGGATGATGTATAAAGGAATGAAAGGATGAATGCAAAGAGAAGAAAGAAGAGGTGAAGAAGACGTAAAGAAAGTGAAGACTGAATGAAAAGGGAAGACAGATAGTGGAGCGAGAGAAGACAGAGAGCATAAATAAAGAATTAAGACAAAGTAAAGGAGAAGGAGGGATAGAGAGATCGTGATAAAGAGAGATGAGAGAAAGAAGAAAGACAGATAGTATAGAGGGAAGATAGAATAGAGGAAAAGAGAGGAGAGGGAGAGGGTGGTGGGTTAGAGGACGTGTAAGAAAGAAAAGAAAGAGAGACTGATAGAAAGCTGATATACTGTGTATAGAGGATAAAGTGATGATGATAGGGAGAGAGAGAGAGAGAGACAGGACAGAAAAAGGTAAGGACACAGACCAAAGAGAAAAAGAGAGAATAGAGTGATCAGGATGGAAAGACTATAGAAATATAGAGAATAGAAGAGATAATCTGTCTCTCTCTCTCTCTCTCTCTCTCTCTCTCTCTCTCTTTCTCTCTCTCAGAGCCATTGGAGGGTAAAAGCAACCAAACCTTTATAATACGCTGATGGAATGAGTTTTCTCAGTTTACACACATGAACATATTTTATGGTTCTACACCAAATGTTTCAGGAAAAATTTCTGATAATTCAGTAAAATATAGGAAAATACAGTTTCCAAAAACAGGATCTGTCACAAGAGCTTTATTCAGAAAACTTCAGCCAGAGCAAACATTCAACTCTACTAGTACAAGTGAAAGCAGCAGTACAATGTATTTGAGTAAAAGTACAGATAGTACTTTGACCATTCAAAGAAAGAAAGAAAGAAAGACAAAAAGAAAACAGAAACAATAACAGAAAGATGGAAAAAATAAGGAAGGAAGGAAGGAAGGAAGGAAGGAAGGAAGGAAGGACTGGATTAAAAGTCTCTGATAACTTAAAGTTTACTTAAGTACCTTAAAACAACTACTACAGCTCAACACACACACACACACACACACACACACAATTATCACCTTCCACAAATAAGAAAGTAGAATAGTATTCACAGAGGTGAAATCCTGGATCAGCTATCATTATCTATATCAGTTTCTGTTTTCATAGAGTAGTAGTGTGTGTGGCGTGTGTATGTGTGTGTGTATGTGCGCGCACTTCTCAAATTGGAAATACTAATATAACTTAGTAACTTTCCCCCTCTGAGCAAGATCATTAAAATGAGATTAAAGCACAAGCTAAAATCTCTTACTTCCCTTTTTCATGAGACTTCCTGCCCTGAGTTTGTTCTTGCAGGCCCCATCAAAAAAAAAAAAAGTTTAGTTTCCTCTCACTCGGAGGTAAAATGAGAAAAATAAATCGGTGAAGGAGGTGATTGTATGTTCTCCACTGCCATCGCCATCCGATCGCTTGCGTGGCGGCAAGCGATCTGCTGCAACGTTAAACCTGTAAGACGTTCAGCATTCCTCCATTAATCCTCCTGAGCGAGAAGACGTGCTGAGAGGGAGGAATGTGACTTTCCTACTTTCTGATTTGCTGCTCAGGCGGATCAAACCCCCCCCCCNAAACAAGAAGGCTCTGTTTTCAGGGGGATTCACAGGTAACAGGAGCCGCCACCCCCGTCACAGCAGTCCAGACACTTTCTCCCTCAGATCAGTTTCCCCACCTGAAGCCAGGCTTTGTCCTGCGCTAAATGACCACGATGTAATTAGTCCCCAGGACACAAAGACCTCTAGAAACCCCCCTCCCCCCAGCTCGTATGGGGGGGGGGGG
>VXCM01008155.1:0-17091 GCA_014773175.1 Lucifuga dentata
TTTTAACAAAAGCTATTTAAATATATCAGTGACAGTGTTCTAGCTAGTCTCATGAGAATTACCCATTTGGTCGTTGCTTGTGTGACATTCAAATACCAATAATCTAATTATGTGTGCCTTACAGAATGGAAGGCATAGAAATTATTATAGATCAAGAGCTACTAGTCGGTTGGTTGATCCTAGCCCCACAGATCCACACATTTGGTGTGCTATGCCTTTGGATTTGCTAGCTCTTGTCCATTCTATGCAAAGGACAAATTTCCAAAATAAGAATCAAGTTGTAGATTTTATAATTGAAATACATTTCATATGACGAGCTTTACAATTTTCCAGTCATTAAACTGCAGAAATTTACCTTCCTGAACCTTCATACAATTTCACTTGTATTGTCAAAATAAGCCCAGGAGCATTTCATAAGTTTCCACAATAATTTATCATATGGTGAATCAAAGACAGAATTTTTTGGTTAATGCTTCTTCAAAGAGGACTGAGATTGAAAAGACGATTTCAGATTCATCTCATTTCAACACAAGCTGCCCTTTATTAGCAGTCCACTTTATAAATAGTTGAAATGTTTCCCATGTTCCTACACAATCATTATTTTGAAGACAAACACACAGGTGAAGTGTTTTTATGTCAAACTTTCATCACGTGTACATCCTTACATATATATATACAGTATAATGAACAGAATGGGATCACACTTGACAAGATGATAAAAATATGACATTAGTCTCAGACATTTCCAGCCCACACACCTTTCTTAGTGTAAAAGGTGCATGTCAGATCTCAGTGAGTTTAATTCATGATCAGACAAAATCGTAAAGAGTAATTTAATTTAAAAAATGAGAGAAAACCTGCCAAAGTGACTTGTGCAGTTTAAAGACATATGAGCCACAGCCTGGATTAGATTTTTTTTTTTTTTTTTTTNTTTTTTTTTTTTTTTTTGGCTTGTGGCATTGGCTAATTTCAATCTGTGGCAATGGTTGGAGAAGACTGAAAGTGATGCTCAATGTCAAATCACTTCTTTAATCAATGGACTCATGTTCACCTTTGCTATAATATTAATAAAAACAAAATCAGGCCAATTTCGGTCTATCTGTGGGGATCTGACACAGTCTTCCTGTGTCTGTCTGGGTTTAATCCCACAGTCATGCAGGTTAGGTGAATTCTAAAATGATGTGAAGTTTGAATGAGTTACCTTTTGTCTGTATCTGTGCCAGCCATGTGACTGATGAGTAACCTGTCCAGGGTTTAACCTGAAACTTGACTGCTGGGATAGACTAAAGCCCCACATGATCCTGCACAGGATAAGCAGGTTTATAGAATACATGGATGCTTGTTTTATCTGGAGTTTGCAAGTACCTTTATAAAACATGGAAATAATATTACCACAAATAAAATATCACATACATGAGTTTTTAGACAACCAGTTCTTTAAATGGAGATATCAACTTTTGAAGAAGTCTCACGTGAGCTTGTAAAATGATAGACAGCACAGAAGTTGCACCTTGTCTGCATTCTGAGTTTTACAGATAATAAATGATTAACTTACAGTAGTTATCTTGTTTGTAACATTATAAAAAGGTTTATAGCATTTTACTACTTTAACTATCACCCTCTCTGTGAATATATGCTAAAATTTATATGGTGTAGCTGAGAACCTGTTCTGCAATTTGTGTTTTTAAATCAGGTAAAATGTTACTGTGGCGCCATCTAGTGGTAATTTAGGAAACACAGCTTTCTGTCTTTCTGCCTTTTCACAGCGGAGGAGAGTAAAATATATTTCTTTCAACTAGTCACTTTCAAAGCTGTTACAATGATTGCGACAATGCAATGTTAGACATCATCAAAAGTACAACTAAGTAACAAGTGCAAGGGTCAAAGGGTGCAAGGGTCAAGTAAAAGGGTCAAGGGTCAACAAATTCTAAAATCCTATTTTTTTTTGTACTGAGTTATGGTTTACTGATGCATTTCATGTGTAAAAGTAATATATCCCAGGCCATTGACCTTTAACCTCCTTTCTAAATGGGTTAAACAAAAAGTGAAATTATTTTAATTACTTGTGTAATCAAATATGCAATATTGTTGCTGTTGCAGCCATTTTGTAATAGAATTGCAACTGAGGCCCACATAGTATTTTTGTTTTCTTTCAGTGAGTTTTACAGTTACAACAGCACTTGCCAAATGTGTGTATCAAAACTCTGCAGAACGCAACAGCATCATGTGAAAGAAGGTCTAATAATCAAGTAATCAAAGATATTCTAATTCCCTTATTTCTACTCTGAAGATCAAGGATCACACAGGCTTCTCTAATGGTAAATGCCTGTTCATAGTTTCTGTGGTTAGGCCAGTTTACTACATAATTGGAAACATTTGACAGTCAATGCTTCCAAAAGTATGAAATTATGTAACACATTTTTCTAATTATTTCTCATATTTTAGGTAGGACTGGATTATTTTGTTTCCCCTTACACCTGTATACTGAAGAATGACAACCAAAGCAAACTGAAATTTGAATTTTGAATATATTGACTAAACCCATCTGTCTCAGTCTGAAAACCTTTTATCTTACTGTAGCCCTCTGTCTAAAACAAAGCTTTACAGACACCCTCCACACACACACACACACACACACACACACACACACACACACACACACACACTAGTATGATCTTTTTAGTAGTGTAATGGCTGATTTCACATCACACAAAAGCCTAAGTAGCCCCTTCAAGACACAATGGCATCATTCGTCTTTTCTCTGAGGGCCTCAGAGAACTCCTTTGATTTTCAGCCAGTGTGTTACCACTCACCAAAGCTGCCAGGATTCTAGTTCTTACATAAGACAGGACTCCATAATGCCCTTCAATTCATTTGAACCTCTTTTAGTGCATGTGAATCTGTTTGTAACCATTTTAAAGACAGATTTTAAAAACAGGATTTAAACCTGTTCCATAAAAGACACTTAATTTGTGGTTTCATTACTGTAAATGAATGAAATGAAGATGATAAAAGCACTTAGGAGGACCACTTTAAAAAGATGGACAGCAGAATTTAAACATGCAAGGAAGAGTCTTAAATATGAACCCTGTCCTGGAAGGCCTGTTACTGCATCAGAAATGATAAAGAAAACTTGTGATACCTGTGATCGCTGACTGCCGGTTTACTCAACCTCATATTAACAATACAGCAGGCGTCTTGCAGGAGAGACTTTATGCTATCACAGAACTGGCAATGAAGGCTTCAGGCCTCCAAGGCTTCTGACTCTTGATCAAAAATACACCATGCCCCCCATTGATACTTGATAAGTTCTTGCAGCAGTTTGCACCATGGATGGACCTGAGTGCATCACTTCTATTAAGACTCCGAACACCACAGCAAAAACGAAACAAATGGAATCTCTCTCCACCTAAGTAGACAAAAACTGTCTGATCATCTGTCATGGCCTATGCTTTTTTTATGGGCCTGACAATTACTGGAGCATATTATACTACATTCGCAGCAAACTATAGCCTAGTATACTACTCTGTTGTGCAAAAATACAACACTTGAAAAGCATACTTTCATTATATTAAAGTACTATGCAATAAGGGATTTAATTTAAAACAAGTTTAGTATTGATTCTGATAGATAGATAGATAGATAGATAGATAGATAGATAGATAGATACAGAAAATACACTTTAATATACAGTATTTGTGGAAAAACATGGTCCCATGTAATATTAAGGTAGTGGTTCTCAAACTTTTTGAACCAAGTACCCCTAATCAAACCAAAACATCAAAGTACCACCTCACCAACAAGCCACCAACTCTAAGAAAAATCACAGAAAAGCTCATGTGTGCATGTTATTCATACCTTTAAGTGGTTGCAAGGCTACTCACCCACAATACAACAAAAGTGAAAATAACACGTGTACAGGAAATGGATTTTTTCATGCCAACATGTCTGCCAGTCTGCCCTGTAAGGTACCTGTTCATCTGTTAAGCATGTATGGGAGTACGCAATGTGCACGTGGGAAGTGATGGACTTTTTTCAGCACAAAAAAAAAATATAAATAAATAAAATAAAAAAAAATCAAGTTCTTAGTATAATAATAACTTTGAAAAAATCCTCAATGAAGTCAATATTGTTATTTTATTTTATGAAAAATGCCACAATAACATAATTTCTATATATTCAATAGATTTCAATTGATTCTCTCCAGACATTTCTTCAGCTGACATACTGCCACTGGGTGCTCCAAGTACCACAGTGGTACCTGTAACACAGTTTGAGAACCACTGTCAGGGATTTTAAAAAAAGTAGCACACACTAACTATATGTCATGAGAAAAAATGTTAATTGATATAACAATTTTTTATAGAAAGATATTTAATAAGTGTGTGTGTGTGTATGTGTGTGTGTGTGCGCGCGCGCATAAGCGTCTATAGAAGTCACAACAACTTAGAAACCTGCATTTCTCTGCATATGTGTGAAACGCTATAGTTTAGTTTGGAACACAGGCCTGGCTGACATAATTTACTTGAAGCGGCGAGCCCACTGCGCTTGACGCAAATCTCGCGAGAGCAGCTCAACATCACGGCGGTGCCTGGGCGATGCGATGCTGTTGCTGTGGGTTTGATTGACAGGAAACATGTCGGTGTGGTGGGAGCGAACCGGGATGCAGTTGCTGCCAAGGGAGACGGGGAGTACCTGCATCCCAACCCCACATCAGCACCTTTAAAACCAGCGACACGTTTAACAGCTTCTGCTTTTTTTTTTTTTTTTTTTTTAATTTTATTTTTTTTAAAGGAAGAGACGCTCCATGGATGCTTTGGCAAACCGTGCTCAGACTGTAGTCCTGCTCGGTATCTTCATCTTGTGTTTGATTTAGTCTACAACCAGAGACACCTTGATGAAACAGCAGGAACTACGAGGACTGTTGTTGCAATGGAGTCGCCTCTGTCGCGGCCCAAACCTCTTCTGTAAACCTACAACATCTCGTTTCATGGCGTTTTGCACGTCGTTCTGTTCCGTGTGGGTCCCCACGTTTCTTTTCTAAAGATTTTTTTTCAAAGTGCAAAGGGAATTTAAAAAAAAAAAAAAAAACGACCACTGCTCGCAAACTATGGACGAGGAGATGACAAAAAGCGAGGAGCAACATCTTAGTTTGCAGAAAGCCTTGCAGCAGTGCGAGTTGGTGCAGAATATGATAGACATAAGCATTTCTAGTTTGGAGGGTTTACGGACCAAATGTGCCACATCCAACGACTTGACACAAAAAGAGATACGAACGCTGGAGGTAAGCACCCTCAATTTCTCTTACATGCATCTTCATCTTAAAGCAACACGGGGGCTAGTCACCGTCTCATGTCTGTCTAGGCCACCGTGCACATCCCTCAAAGAAATGCTTGTCTTATATGCAGTCATTGCAAAAGATGTCAGATCCCTGCTTAAAGCCCTTTGCTGTGTGTGTTTGTGCGGTGCCATAAATCAGGAGGCTGTGGGGCTGCAGTGGGCTGTTATAGACTTGCGCATTCTGCAGGTGGCGGGGAGAGAAGGTGGCTCTTCTCCATCAGAATAATATGTGAGCAAGTTGAGGCCTATAGCTCCTGTTTACAGTCCATTACCAGTAAGCCAGCCTGCGCATCTGTCCTCGCAACGCACCGGGCCCTGCTGTTATGCAAGGCGGGTAGATTACTGAAATTACTAAATATCCTGATCCGTTTAATTGGCCCACGGGGCATTCCGTAAATTGCGTTACGTAATGGCCATAATAACCCGGTGTTGTGGTTGAGATATCAGACCACATTAAGTGCTGTCCGTTTGAGACCACTTAAAGCAGCCAAACAGCCCCTCACCATTGATAGCCTGTAACAGGACATAATATGCCATAAAGAGCGATAAGGTCACTGAAAACTCAGTACTGAGAACCGCAGCGCCAAGGCCCTACAAGAGAGTCTTTTATTATTGCGGTGCCTTAGGAGATGAAAACAAATAGCATTAAGTGCGATAAGATATGCCATAAATTCAGCACTGAGAAGCCTGTGTGCCATCCACTCACTTTATATTCCAGTGGGAATATTGTGATATTACATAAAAATACCATCAAGTGCAATAAAGTTGTGTCACACAACTTCACCATCAAACACAGGGATATTATCCTGCAGTATAAATACAAAGCTGGTACAGTGTGCAGAGACTAGTATAGCTATGGGCTGTTAAAATAGAAATGACCCAAAAGGAGAAAGAACTGTTATAAAATACAAATGTGTCTGTTGAACTAATAAATGCAATATTTTTCCTGAATGCCTTGCAAAGCATTGTGGGAGCTGGATTGTTTGTTTCGAACTTTGGGAAGGCCACCTAAAAGCCTTTGTTTTTTTTTTTTTTTTTTTTTTTTTTTTTTTTTGGCCTCTCCTCCTTATCATGACATTTGTACTGTTTTTGATCATGAATGCTTTTATATGATTTTTAAAATTCTTTTGGTTGACTTTTTTGATTTTCTTTAATGTGCAAATAAATAAATAGAAATAAAAACTCTTTGATTGATAGGTAATAGAAGTATTCCTTTGAGATTCCAACATATCAGTATTGACTTTGTGGATCTCTGTGACAGGAGTTTTAGAACTAGAACATATGTCAAGTGCATACATTGTTACCTTTGGTCTAGTTGTGCAAATATAAAAACAGGTTGATAACTTGTCTGGTTTAGATAAACCTCTTAGCTGTTTTACTAACCAAGTAAAAGTATACTTGGTTGGTAAAAAGGCAAAAAAACAAAAAACAAACAAAAAAAAAAAAACTAATGTGTGATTGTGGCCTGTGATTTCTAACCAGAAGCTGACAATACTGTTCTGAGGCAAAACTGAACAACACATACAGATATTTATACCAAATTTCACATCTCTACCACAAATAGCTACACCATTAGATTTTAAATTCTGTTATAACATCACATTTAGGTCAGTCAGTTCTCTGTGTCTGCAGCAAAACTTCTTGAACAAATTAATTCTAATCAACACCTGATATGTATTCACAGCAGATACTGAGTAACCAAAGTTATAATTTTTTTTTTACTTTATGTACTAATGTAGCACAGAGCTACGAATGAAGTCTGCACTGCCTGCAAAAAAAAAAAGAAATGTTTGCTTTTCAGTAATTTTGTCTTTTAATACAAAATATGTTTTGACCTTAAAAGTCTACATCACATACACACAGTGTTATTGCCCTACATAAAGGCATACAGTAAAGTAGAGCCCACTGTACATATAGTCAACTAACCGTTGCTTTTCTAATACTGTTTTTTGTTGAGTTCCACGATCATTTTGCTTACAGCTGAACCCATGCCACCTATATTTCCAGAATTGCAGAGGTTTAACCCTGCATTCAGTTATTTTTGACCAATAGGAGGCAGAAACATGGCCCTAATCATGCCTTCATTGTAAACTCCCACTTCCCATTTTGGAAATTCCAAATGGCACATGTCACACATTCAAATGTTCTTGGTTGGGAATAAACAAAAATGGATCCCCCAGTAGAAGCTCTTTTTTTCTGGCTGGGAAATTATTTATAAATGCAAGCAGCAAAGATTTAGCTTACCCCACCAGACATCTTAGCATCTAGAAATGTGTAGCAAGCTGCATGTGTCTATCTGAATATACATAAGAATCAGGATTATTGGTTATTTTTAACAACATGTCCCTAAAACGTAGCAACCTTCCAAACATGTTGATGTGTACACTTGGGCAGGGCACTACACTATACTATTCAGCTTATCCAATTATTATGGGCAGTACTATGGAGCTCATTGAAGATTTGAGCAGAGGTGCATGATATTACATATGAGATAGTGTGCTTGGCTCAACTTGATCCATGTACTGCCTCTGAACTGTTCAGGCTGCATACCTGCAAACAAAAACTGATATAAAATGAGATAAAAGCGACTAAAAGCCACAGAGTTAGACGTTAATTCTCAGTAAATTTGGCGCCACAAACAATTGTTAGTAAGATGCGAATTGTCAAAGGTCCAATCTGGACTAATCTGTTAAGGAAAATGAAAATTCTATATTTGGTAGCCTAAATACAGTTCATATACCCATAAGAATCTTATAGAACCATTCTGTAATTGTAGTAAGTACCAGCTTAAGAGAGTGAAACTTGCCTCTGAAGTTGACTAAAAAATACATAATGATGATTTAGAAATGATACTGTATAAATTCAATAAAGCAATGATAATGGTTCAATAAGGAAGTTACAGTGAATAATACAGCAAAACTCACCTGTTTAAGTATTTATTATGATAATCAGATGCATTGACAGAATGATTGTGGGTGCCTGGGTTGTTTCTTGTAGCTTACCTGACTTATTAGGTTTAAATGCTGCGCCAATAAGGTGTATCTCTGTGAATCTTGAACATCATGAGGATTGTTTAATATTTGTGTTTTTAATAACTATACATAGCCTATGTTGTTTTGATTGTATAGGCCCATAGTGTATCCAGTTACCCATCAAAATAGATTTTCCACCATTCAAAAATCTTTTCTGTATTTACTTGTATTTATTATTTGTTCCTTTCCAAACTCTGCATGGAAATGCATCTTGAATGACGGCTGGATTGAAAATTCAGCTGGAATGGCACATGTGCAGTCACATGAATTAGAAAATTATCTCATGAATGCGATGCTGTTTTGCAGCTCACTGTCAGAATGTTGAATCTTCCCAAAGCACACAGCCTCCCCAGTTTTTGACGATCACAAATAAATTCTCAACCTGTGGGAAACAAAAAATACTAGAAACACCAAGATAAATTCCGGTCAGAGTGAGATATTCTGGTAGTCATGTACTGTTGTGGGCTGCATTTCCTCTAATGTCGAACTTAGCTACAATCCTCTTTAGCAGCATCTGGTGCAGTGAAAACACTTCACTTGGGCTGTAAAATGAAGAAAGCTGGTCTGGACACTATCACTACTGATTATCAGATTTTGTTATTTGAATGTCCAACGTCATTATCTCTGCCAAGGATGTTTTCACATGTGTCTGGTGGTTGCTTGGTTGGTTTGTTAGCAGGATTACTCAAAAAGTGGCGAAACTGGTGGAAAAAGGTGGTTCAGGGAAGAATCCATTGTGAACTTTGTGAGATAGGAAGTTTTCAGTATTTTTTCTCTTTTTTAAAAATTTATTAGATTGAATATGTCATATAATTGTTTCCCTTCTTCCAGTCTTTTTCATAAACCCAGTCTCTTACTCCCCCCACCTTGCACAAGAAAGGCCAAAAAAAAAAGAAGAAAAAAACAGAAAAACAAATTTCAGTATTTTTGTCAATTTCTTCAAAAGTAATACACCAATATCAATGACAGAAATTAGGCTTATTTATCCCATATTCAATCAACATGTGCAATTTGGTCCAGATCCAGATTTTTAAAACTACTGTTTCTTATGACAAATAAAGCAATTAAGCCATATTAATATTACAGTTGTTTCTTTCTCCTTAGGTGAGTATATTATTAGAACAAGACAAATTTTAACAGTCCAAAAGCATAAAGAAACAAATGTAAGAAGTAAATCTGAACAGAGAGAAACACTGGACAGTTAATTCACATGAGCAGGAGTAAGAACCTCAGTGTAAGAAAGCCTCAGGACGACAGTTCTCTTATTGCTTCAGCGACAAATGAATTGTCCACCAGGGGTTTTGATCAGGATCACATTGACATCAGCCGTACATAAACCCTTTCTTGTTAACGTTAACCTGTCCTTATCATTATTGAGTGTGATGAGTATGGGAGATTCCTCTACAAACACCTCTGTTTTCCCTTGCAATTATCAACCTAAATGATCCGGATTGTGCTTCAGGCACAGTATGTAATAGGAGTTGATGACCTTGCCTTAATCAAAAGATTTATCAGGAAGAGCATCCCATATCTCTACCTGTATGCTGTGTAAATGCTGGTTTCCATTAGTATGATTATGCATTGTTGGTAAGCCTTGGATACAGTGGAATGATTGACACACGATGCTTTTTGGCCATGATAATTTGTTTTTGGCTTTCAGGGATCCAGACACATCCAGAGAATAACACGTGCAGTCACAGAATCATGTCTCATATGAGACAGTTCAAAACAATGTTGTTCATTTTTTGAAACCAGCAACAATTTTTTTGCTTTAAAGATGGAAGCTTTTTATTTTCCCACTCACAGCCACAAGATCAAAGGCTATAAACAAGAGTGCAACTACTATTGCTGAAACCACGTGTCTACAAACAATACTTCAGTTGTCCTATAACCTCAGTAACCTCAGATGAGTTTTAATGCGGGTTCCCTGTCTGTCAAATTATGTCACACTTTTTTGTGCTTTGACAAATCACCTAAATTGAAAAACCTTGTCCTTCCTTGCTCTGAAAGTTTTGAAAGTGCTTTTCATTGTAATATCCCAAAAATGTGTTTCTCTGTGTATATGCTGTCTTGTGTGAATTTACTAAGAGTTAGGGTTTTTTTTTACATGTTTTAAATTTTTTTTTATGTGCAAATGAGTCACGTAGTGTTTATCCTGAGTTGCTGTGAGGCGACAGCAAGGTTTTGCCCCTGCAAAATGAGACAAAAGTTGCACAGTTGCACAATACCTGTTCAGAGTAATGCATTATGTGTTTTATGATGCTGCTGTGTAGGACCGTGGGATATGGGAGGAGGGAACAGAGACGCATTCAGATTGCTGAGAGAATTGAGAAAACTACTTCGACCAATCAGACCGAGTGACTTATGAAGAGGTTTAACTTACAGACCTTACAGACCCATAGATATGCTTTAAGAGCTTGATTAAACACGCTGACATTTTGGGAAATATGCTTGTTTGATGTCTTAGGGTTGCATGTTGGCTACAGAGCCACCCAAATTGGTGAACAGTACCACAAGCATAAGGCAGTAAACAGCATCCCAAAGGTGGTCTTATGCTGCGTTCATTGTACCTCAGAACTGGGAAGTCGGAACTCGGAATTGCATCATTTATGACCACTGCGCATTCGAGCTAAACAAAGTGAGACCACAAGGATGCCTCTATGAAAACTTTTGTTTTGTTTGCTCTGTCAGACAAAAAGAAGCTACATTTTAACAGTTTATGAGCTATTTACCTTTTTAAAACAGCTACTGAATTACCAGTGTTACATGTTTAACTAGTTACTGTGTCTGTATGCTGATTGATTTAAAGAAAATGCTTCTAGATATTAATTTAAAAATAGAGAAACTGTTGTTGAAAGTGTGAGCAGCCATGTTGAAATAATGTCAATACTGAAAGCTACTCTGAGTTTCAGAGTCAGAATTCTGAGTTTGGGGAGGAGTGTTTTGGAATTTTCCCAGTCGGAAGTCAGAAATTCCGAGTTCACAATGCACGCAGCATTACAGGCAGATAAATCCAAAAAGGGCAGAGACAGACTAATGCATGGCCAAAACACAGGCCATAAAGGTCATCAAATACAGGGAGACAGAACAGACAAATGACTCCAACGCTCAAGTAACACTACCTGGCACAGAACAAATGGGATCTGGTTGGTGTGTGGAGACACAGGGCTGATTAGAGAATGCAAACAGGTGATTGTGTTGGGTGACTAATAGAGGCAGAAAACTCAGGGGTGACGGCTGATGGATGTGAAGAAACTTACCCAGATTTAGATTCTAAAATCAATGATCTCTGCATGTCCAACACAGAGATCAGATTGGATTGTGAAATTACCAGCTTCAACACTTTAATGGAGGATAGATTGCAAACTAAGACACAACATGTAAAGAAGACATTCTAGTTGTCCTTGGAATGTTTAATTTTAAACTTTTAAAACAGGCTATCTGCTTCCAGGCTAACCTGAACAGATCCAAATTGTGACAACTTCTGGGTTAAAATTTAACATGATGATGGTGGTCACATTAGCAGGACAAAAACCTAGTTGTTCAGGATGAAATGAGAGCTACATCTATGCTGTACATTTAATTTAGTCCATTATTTCGTTAGTTTACATTTTACACTTTGCCTGCTTAATGTACGTACTGCTTTTACTTTAGCCTGCCAGTGGTAGAAACAACCACCAAGTGGACATATTATACAGATTTCATGCTCTTATTTTCATCTAGGGGTTTATTTTGAACCTTTTGCAAAGTTTTAATAAGCAAAAACCACACTGATTCACTTCTACTCTCTCTTGCTGCAGCACTGCTGTGCATACTGAGTGAAAACATGCCATGTTAAGAACTGTCTCTTTGAGGATCTTGCGTGGAAAGCCTACTGTGTTCTGATTAGAGTCCAAAACACTGCTAATGCTGGCTAAACACTCGCTTATGGGTGTGTCTAACCAGATGTGTGTGTAACATGTTGATATAAACATTATAAGGAAGTAAAGGAATAATCAAAAATGAACTTTTCAGGCTGTTCAGGACCCATAGATGCATTTCTGTAGACATCAACCTCGAGTTTTGTACTTTGACAGTTTTCAACATATTCACATCCCTTACTGTGTATACAGATAAGGGGAAGTACAGTAACAATAAGCCTAATATGTCATCTTTAGGATTGGTTGATATTAGTTATATTAGGTAGGTATTTGTGACAGATGTTTTGTTATACTCCACATTTTACTGTCAGTGAATGAGAACAGTCACATCATGCGGGAAAGTCTAATTTCTAGCAGTCATTTCATAGGTATGTTAGAGCCATTAAAATGTCTCATCCTGAAGCATTTAAAGAAAACTTCAGCCACTGTAGACATATATTTTATTTATTTTTTGTGATGAAATCTCTTCAGTGTTGCTGAAATACTGTATAAAAGTGAAACAATTATTGTCAATTATTGCCGTTGTCATTATTTTTCCGTACATGCTGCTAAAAATGAAAATGACAAGCTATTTTATAATTATAAATTTGAAATACTGTATGTCATACTGGCCAAATAAAATCCCAGTTAGGGTAGTGGTAATGTCCTAAAATATAGACTGTGTTTGTATCAAGAATATTTATTTATTTAACATATATATATATATATTTGTGTGTGTTTATAATATTAGTGATATCTGTGAATTGTGCATTTTTCTAGTAGTATCTGTCTGTCAGCTTTTGACTTAATTCTAAGTCTTCTCATTTGTCTCATAGAGGTTATAAGTATGAGCTTACTGCTTGTTCCCTTTCATTAAATCTGAACACTTTTTTTGTGCCAGATGTGCCAAGTTAAAATGTAATTCCTCACTAAAACACTTTGATTGAGTTTTAAACAACCGATTTGTTGATTTTATTTATCAAATATAGCAGTTCTACACAAAAACTGTCATAATTAATATTACCAAATCTGTTCAATTTGTCCTCTAGTGGTTAAAATGAGAAGTTATTGTTCAGCTGCTTAAAGGGCTAATTCACCCAAATACCTCCCACTATATGGTCTATTCAATTTAGGCAATACATTTTCTGACTGAGAAACTT
This sequence comes from Lucifuga dentata, assembly GCA_014773175.1. NCBI lineage: Eukaryota > Metazoa > Chordata > Actinopteri > Ophidiiformes > Bythitidae > Lucifuga > Lucifuga dentata. Next base: position 13,432 of record VXCM01008155.1, read on the forward strand.
ATACTAATACTAATATAGTATATGTGTAATTGGGAAAATGTGTTTTTAGATTTTGGGTGAACTGATTAACAATTATTACTACCCCTTGCAATACAGTATGCTAATTAAAAGAATTTTATGTTTTGAACTTCACAACTTCACTTTTGCATTTTTATTTTTTTATTTATTATTATTATTTTTTTGTGTGCATTTGTTGTTTCAGAATAGTACAGTAGAAGCAACAAATGAGTTTTGACACCAAGCAGAAAAAAAGCACTTTGGGAAACTATCAGCCTTATGTTTTTTCTTTGGCTAAAAACTGTAGAATAACTTTTTAAGTATTTTTTGCTAAAGTAATCCTCAAATTACAGAGATTCTATTTTTTTTTTTTTTTTTTTTGTTTTTTTGAGATGTGCAGCATTACCAAGATTGGTTACTCTGCAGCACTGCAGGAAGCGATGAGGCAGCCAGCATGAACAGAGCCCTCCACCAGGTGGCAGTCATGGCCCCCTTTTTTTTTTGTGCTGACTTTGACAGCTGCACTGTAACTTAAAGTTTCATTTATACAGAAACTGACATGGAAGCTCAAAACACCTAAATGAACTTTGTGTGGTGAAAAATAATTTCATCATTGATTGAAGCAAAAATTTTCAGTCCAAAATTCCAAAATACTAAGATTTTTTTTCCTGATGATTTTCTTTTTTTTTTTTTTTTNTTTTTTTTTTTTTTTCAGTTTTGTCCAGCTCATTTACAAATTACTAAACAAATAACAGTAACATTTTGCTAATCTGCTGTCATTGATTTTGTCTGTCTCCTTCATAGGGGAAGCTGGTGAAGTATTTCAGCCGCCAGCTGTCATGTAAGTGCAAAGTGGCCTTAGAGGAGCGCAGTGCTGAGCTGGAGGACTTCCCTCGCCTTGGCCACTGGTTCCGCATTGTCAACATGAGGAAAGAGGTCACACAGGTAATCCACAGCAACTCAGTCACATTCTTTACTATAAAACCTAAAAAACAAACAAACAAAAGAAAACAAAACTCCTGAAATAATGGCTAGGAGAAAACATGGGGGAAAAAAACAAATGGATAATACACTTTTACTCTAAAGGCTGTCAGTTTAAAAAAAAAAAAAAAGCATAATGTCCATTTCCACAGTATTAATTAATCAATAAAACAACATTGAAAGGTTGCTTGATAAATCCTGAGACTGGCACAAAAGGAGTGAGCAATGGCTGCATAACTGCATTCTCAGTGATTATAGAGGCACCCAAGGGTGTGTGAGTTGTACGCATGAGTTCTTACTATTGCTGCTCTTCATGATTGTTATTATGAATGAGTTCAGAACTTGCCCTGCGCTTCTGATTTGACATCCTCAGACTTTCACCTCTTGCCAATCATAAAAAGGCTTTCGCTGCAACCTGTTTCAAGATCAGGGAAAGGGCTTCTACAAAACTAAGATTAAATCTATTCAGTATTGCTGGTGGAAGTGTGTCAGGTCGAAAGGAGATTATTTTGAAAAATAAGTAACTGTAACACACCTGAGTTACATCTTTCTAGGATTAGAAGTCTGCTTTGGAGTATATTTGATTGATTGACATTTGTCTCAGCCAATCACAAGAAGCCACTGTCCCCTTCAGCTACACTAAACATTATTGCCTTTTCCCCAGATTTGATTTTCTGGTTATCAAATACCATGACAACACACAAATCCAAATTGTGGAATCAAAATGTCCCATTCCAAACACGAGTGACAATAGCATCCATGTCCATATTTTCCTGCTTTGTGCTACTTTGTGCTGTTATCTATGAATAAATCATGAACACTTAAGAACATGTTCATACTTAAAAGTTCAGAATCTGCATTTGTGGCAGGATTTCCCAACTTATTTCTACTTGACAAGGGTAAAACTTTAATCTCAACCAAATGTGTCAATGTGCTAATGAGGATGAGATGCATGTGTACCTGTGTGTGTGTGTGCTTCTAGGAGATGAGCCCAGGTGAGGTGACCCTGGAGGGTCTGCTGGAAATAAATGAGGAGCAGGTGTGTGAGCTTCTGCAGAAGTTTGGTGCCAACGAGGAGGAGTGTGCACGACTCAACGCCTCCCTCTCCTGCCTCAGAAAGGCTCACCAGCTTGGTATGTGTTCACACAACACACACGCACACACACACACAGTGAGGCTTATACACCTTGCATTAACATTATCTGGGTGATGACATCCAATGACGGGACTTGCCATTTACATCTTTGTATCAACATGCAAGGTGTGGCAGACCGTTACACTATTAAAGCCCAGACCCCTCCCTTGTTCTGTGGATGATCTTCTTCCATTTATAAAATATATGTTTTTTTTTTTTTTTTTTNTTTTTTTTTTTTTTTTTGTGTCACTGCATGGGTTCCAGGTGCTGGTACCCATTTACGCCAAGTTACAACTCAAAAACTTTATGAATGAGCGCAAGCAGAGCTGAGAAAACAGGATGTTTTCAATTTGTGGACATATTTTATCACATGAATGTGTTCCAGCTTTACGCACTTGCATTTATTCCTGCTAGTTTTAAACAGAGATCTGATCACAATGCAAACCAGACCACAAACACATGTAGCAATATGATGACAGTGCATTCTGCAAGTGTTTACACCTTGCATTAGCATGTGATGTCTCAGGATAATGTATTTAGCCTAAATATCCCTTAAAGGAACATACCGTTACCTTTTAGGCTGCGGATTGCATGGTCAGGTTGTCAAATGTGAAAGCACTGTTTACATTTTCATGCTACATGGTATTTGTCATTGAGAAAAGCTTTATTTTCCTGTTTACACATGACAGGCTGACATATTGAAGAGATGTTTTTGAAAAGCTTGATTTTTGAGAAACACCAACTTATGCTTCCTACAAACTGTACAATAACGTCGATCTTGTATTTTCAAATGAACTGCCTAAATGTGGCTCTACAGTTCTCACAATTTACTGTGTAACACATTTTTCACATTTCCTCAATCATTTTGTAATGCAAGCCCCTTAAAATTTAGGTTTTTGAAAAACTCAACGTGGAAGTTGCTCCCTCCAATTTTGAAAAATCACAGGATAAAAAAAGAGTGAAAGCACTTGAAAACCACACCAATTTTACCTTAAAATTTGTATATTTAAGCACAGTACTTGAGTAAATGTACTACATAGGATCTTTGACCTGGGAGATGTTATCATGTGACACAATGATTATGTAACAAATTCAGTTTTGTAATGTGAAGCAGAACTTTGATTATTAGAATCATCCCATTGTGTTGCTTTTCTGTCTTGAATGACCCCAAATATGAAGTGAAAATTATTGTATGGTTCTTTTGTTTTTTATTTAAAGATTATTATTGTACTCTTTTTTTTTTTTTTTTTNTTTTTTTTTTTTTTTTATTCTGCTAAAATAATTATAGACTTTTTCATTGCTTAGATTTATTAAAAGTACACTGATAAATTTAATGAATACGGTAAATATGAAATCATTTTCAGTGGAATGATATAAAATAACAAATTTACACAGCATCTGGCCAGTGACAGCTGCTGTTACAGCTCTGATTAAGGATAGAGATGGAAATGTATTGACAGGTGCCAGAAGTGTGATGGGAAGATGGAAAGAGTACTTTGAAGAGCTGATGAATGAGGAAAATGAGAGGGAACGAAGAGTAGAAGAGG
>VXCM01008155.1:17677-36001 GCA_014773175.1 Lucifuga dentata
ATATCGGTAGAAGGATGCTGAGGTTGGAACTGCCAGGCAGGAGGCCTAGAGGAAGACCAAAGAGGAGATTTATGGATGTAGTGAAAGAGGACATGAAGTTAGTTGGTGTGAGAGAAGAGGAGGCAGAGGATAGGGTTAGATGGAGGCAGATGATTCGCTGTGGTGACCCCTGAAGGGAAAGCCGAAAGGAAAAGAAGAAGAAGTATTCATTCTGCATTATATTACCGTTCAGAAGATACAATGAAAATGTTAGATGTATGGATGAAGTGGCACAACATGGGGATTCATGCATAACGTCTTTCTAATCATCACATTGAACAAATGGCATGTGGCTCAAGTGCGTTGTTTGTGTTCCATAGTGGGACACTAGGGCGCAGTAGAGACCACATTTTGTTTTCAGTCACTGGCTTTGACCTGATAAGTATATGTCCAGAAGGGGGCAGTAGAGTACCACGGAATCAGTGTTGTTGGGTTCAGTAACAACCTTGTGTAAACTCGTTTGAAAATGTATCTGTTGCTTCTCCCACTCAATCAAACGCACGCACGCAGACACACACACACACACACACACACACGCACACACACTGAGGCAGATACACTTTGTTCTTTAACAGATGTCCACTGAGACTAAACACAGCGATGAATAATTAAGCACATAAACATGATGAATAGTTTTCTTCAGTGTGCCCTCAACAAAACTTTGCTTTATTAAAACCTGTAATTTTTAGAAGCGGTTTAACCTGGCAGTTTCTCTAGAATTTTTAAATAAAATGAATAATTTCTGACAGAGGAATCAAATCAAAAATATGCTTTTTTAAAATTTCTTTTTAATCATAAAGCCTTAAATCCACACTCAGAGCTCTGATGTTCTCAGTCATTCTCTCAAAGGATTCACACGTCTCTGTTGGTCATTCTGCCCGTCTGTCAGTCCGTCTGCTTGACTTGCTCGCCTTCCTGTGTACTCTCTGAACTTCCCGCCTATCTTTCTGTCTCATTGGTTTGATTGGGGACGGAGGCGAATGATGTCCAGAAAAACAGACAGGCAGGCGGTCAGACATCCCCTGGCAGAGCCCGTCAGACGGTCTGAGACATCCCTGTCTCAGCACAGCTGGGTTCAGACCAGTCAGGTGTCCCTGGAGACAAATTGTCGTTTGTCGTCACTGTCTCGGACCATGGCTACGTTCACAGTGTAGCTGAAAACATGCCAGTTTTAATTTTCCCCCTGTTGCAGGTGTTGTAGTTTCCAGACTGAATGCCAAATAGCTTCACTAAGACACATGGAAACCCAACTTTAGATTTATTGATCTTTTCTTTTCTTTTCGCACATAGTAAATGAAACACACACACACACACACACACACACACACACACACACACATCAAAAGCACAAATAGCCCTATATCAACAAATGATAACATGCTAAAGGTTTCATAATAAATATTCGCAATTCTAGCACATATTAAAATGTTAACATATGCTAACTGTAAGCTCAGCTGTAATGCTAATGTTAGCATGTTAGTGTTAATTAGCATAATAATATGCTAACACTTTGCATGTAACACTTAAAGCTCCTAACATGCTAATTGTTCTATGATCAACAATTACACATTTGCGTACACATTTTAAACCACTACCTATCAAAATGTTAATATGTTAACTGTAGCTCTGCCTACACTTCACCCTGATGTTAGCGCTTAATGCTATGCTTGAGTAATTAAACCTGCTGTCATGCTAAAGGTTAGCATGTTAACATGCGTACAGTTGCCATGTACTTTCAAATATTCAGCATGATTTGCTATATGAGCATTGTAGTGTAGTAGCAACATTCATGTTAGCTAAGGCTATTTTAGCATGCTAGCAACAAGTTCGTATTTCCCATAATTTTGTGCTTTTGACTTTTAACTGTCTTAATTTTCATTTATATTTAGCTGTTGCTGTTTACTGAACAGCTCACATTTTTGTAAGACATATAGACCAGAGGAAGAGTGCAGCTGTTTGTTAGTAAAATATCCTTATGAGCTTTGGACAGGGTGCAGGATATTTTTTTTTCTTATTTTTAATATTCCATTCTGGGATGGATAGCTGTTACAAAATTAGATCTGGAGGCATATAGTGAATATGTGTTTAAATTCCAATTCAGTATTTAAGCAATATCTAACTCTGTTCACCTGAGACGGTTGCCATAGTTCTGCCACCTGGCATCTACAGTACAGCTAGCATTCATTTATTTTTTTTAATTAGTATACTGATTAGCTGCCTCAGTTCAGTCAAAACATGTAGGCACACACTGTAAATGAAAAGTGTCAATAGAAAAAAATGTACATCCAGAAATAGATATAACATATCTTATTATTGTTTGTTACACCATGGCCACAGAAAATACTTTCTGATTGGCTGGCAGAACATGTCAAACATTGTTCCAGTCAAAAGATATAACTAACGCCATAGAGAATAATGTGCATTTATACGTAGGCTATATTAAGCTGCAGGTAATTTTAGCAGTATTATAGATGTAACCACTCTGACTGGTGAAAAATGTGCTGCAAACAAACTTTTAAAACTGGATGAGTGTTTATTGGCTACGTGATATGAACACAATAGTGCACTCCAAGGTGTCCATGTAGAAAATAAATGACACAAATACAACTTAACTGTGCCGTCTGTTGTGGCATTTATTACCTCATACATTAGTCTCATATATCAGAACACTTCACTATTAGCACTTATTGTATTTGGAATAGAAGAGAATAGAATAACTTTATTGTTTCTCACGAGTAACAGAAATTCATCTTTGACATGGCTCTCAAGAGAAACAACGAATATTAACTAAACACAGTGTCAGACACCAGAGTCAAAATTCACAGAACACAACAATACAAAGACCATCATTCAACCATTATTCAATCAGTGTTCAGTACTAAAGGTAAAAAAGTTATAAAGGTAAAAGGGCGAAACAGTTATGTCATTGCACCTTGTTTAAAATATTTACAGCTGAGGGAATGAAAAATGTTTTGTATGCTCTTTTCCTGGCCAAGGGGACTCTCTAATGCCAGCCTGATGGTTCCAGCTGAAAGGACTGATGGAGGGGGTAAGAGGGGTCCTGTGTTGTCAGAGTGCCTACTGACCTGATGTACAACTCAGAAAACCTGTTATCTTACTGGCCTTTTTGATAATATGAGAAAGTTTTGTCTTGTGTTTAACAGTGAGGCTGTTATACCAGAATGAGATATTGGAAGTAAGAACAGTTATGAGTGATCTATAAACCAAGGTTAAAACTTCCTCTGACTAAGATTGAAACTCGAGTTTCCTCAGTAGGTGTGGGCGTTGTTGAGCTTTCCTGTAAACAGAGTCAGAATGTTGTGAAAAGGACAAAGAGATGTCTATCTCTGTGCCAAGATCTTTAAATGGCTCAACTGGCTCTACCAGCTGCCCTTCCATTCTGAGGATGTCAGAGGGGTTGGAATGAATCAGCCTGCCACAACACATCCTTGTGATACTGAGCTCTAGGGAGTTTCCCATAAAGTTTGTCACTCACGAATTTCTGGTATTGCACCAGTGAGTCTATGTCAGTCATGGTCATATCAGTCATATGGGCCACCAGGGCCATACCATCTGCATGTTTTAAAAGACTCATAGTTTCAGTGTTTCAGGTGATATTATTTGTATAAATAGAGAAAATAATTGGTGATAAAACACAACCTTGTGGGACTCCTGTGTTTAAAATATCATTTGTGGATTTAATCTTTATTTAAAGCGTTACACCTTTTTTTATTTAGTCTATACTGTATCGTATTTATTGACAAGAAACAACTCAGACACGAGTTCTCTTTCAGTTTGTCTTTCATAGAACTTTACAAGAGGGGTTGAAGGAAAACTTACAAAGAAACTTGAGACAATTCACAATCAGACCTTTCTTTCTTTCTTTCTTTCTTTCTTTCTTTCTTTCTTTCTTTCTTTCTTTCTGTTTTCTCTCACCGTCCTCCACCCATGCTTCATCCGCCTCTCCCTCTCTGTCTGGCCACACAGAGACACTAATGGGCCTGCTGGAGATGTGTGAATGCACCACAGCAATGCCACACAGGGTGATGAGACGCACTTTCAGTTGAGAGAAACAGGCTGTGCGGTGTCATTCTTTGTATTCTAACCCCAGATGGAGCATGCATTGTGTGGAAAGAGAAATGTGTCATGGCCCTGAAACACACACCCTGCGTGCAGACATACATGTGATTGTATTAGTACCTGTTTGTCAGCAGGCATGGGTGCTATATATGTGCATAATACACATCTTTTGTTGCTTATGTATTTAAAGGGTCACGTGGTCCTGCGGGAGCATTCAGCACTGCTGCCCAAGAAGAGAACATATTTAAAGGTTTTAAATGAGTTACATTATTCTGGAGGTTGCTGCAAAATGCCAGATATAGACAAGCATTATGACAGTAGAGAGTAGGATTTGCTGATTTATGCAGATTGGCTTTTCAAAGGCAATCCATTGTTGTACTTATCACTGGGAATTATGCCATTTACCATAGGCGTACATGGACATATAGATAACCCAGAGTTGAAAGTTCCTATTTACTCAAATACCTGTGCTTAGATATAATTTTGAGGTATAATACATGTACTTTACTTGAGTACTTCCATTTTGTGCTCTTTTGTACTACTCCTCCCTTCATTTCAGAGGGATATTGAGGGAGAGGGAGAGGGATAAATATTGTCTTATACTTTACTACATTTATCTTATGGCTGTAGTTCATGGTTACTTTGCAGATTAAGACTTTACAGTAAATTCAGTGTAATGTTATTAAATATTGCTGTTTTCAGGTTAAACCTTGTATCATTATGTCAATAATTTTTAAAAAGGAAAAGAGATCAGAAAATGTGCTTAGTGTGTAACAGAAGCATGAAATGAGAGAGATTTTTTAAGAATCATTTTTTTCCTCCAATGGGTTCAATCTTTATATTTGTACTTTTACTTTTTATTTCATAATTTTATTATTAGATTTTAAACTCTGTAAAAGTAGAGGTGCACTGTTGGATGAAAAACCCTCATTTGAAGGCAGCGTTCTTCACAATGAGTATTGTTACTTTGGATAATTGAGTACAACTGCTCATATTTATTAGTTTAACTTAATTAGAATTTTGAATGGAGGTCTTGGACTTGTAATGGAGTATTTATCCATGGTGTTATTATTACTTTTTTAAAGATTGGACTTGGAGTACTTGTCCGACCTCTAAATTACTTTTGATGTCAGCAATTCATCCATCACATCACTGGAGAAATTAAGTGTGTGTACGGTGATGTGACGGTGGAGGAAACTCGTGCCCGTTAATAGAATTTTTCACTACAGCCTCTTGGGAATGCAGTCCATGAGTTGCAATGAGGATGAGTCATACAAGTCAGACAAGCTTGATCCTTTGTGACGCGATGTACACACATTACCTAGTCCGCCCCTATAGATAAGTGCACACACACACACACACACACACACACACACACACACACACACACACACACACACACACGCGCACACACACGCACACAATTTCTTGAATATGCGTTCTTGTCTTGAATGAGCTAATCACATGGATCTTTGCTTTAGCACGACAGGGCTGCTTGAGTCTGTCTCATTTCCTTTCCTCTTTAATGTCCTCTGCCCTGCCTTGAGACATCAGCATATGTATACACGCCTAATTGGCTTCAAATGCCATCAAATGCAAAGGAGACGTGAGATGAGTGGGAGATGGAGAAAATGTGAGGAAAGAGACTGGAGGAGGAGAGAAAAGTGAGGAGGTGCATGCGTGTGTGGGAAGGACATGGAATAACATGAGAGAAAATTTGGGTGAGTGATGATAGAGGGTAGTAGGTGTCAGAAAGAAAAGATTAGCTGCAACCAGGAAGGAAAGCAACTGAACAATAATTGACCAAATTTCCATGCCCTCTTCCTGAAGGGCCCTGGATAGTCTTTATTGGCTGTTAGTTAATCATCAGACTGCAACTTTATATCCTCCTGACTGCACTGCAAGAATGTCCACAACCACTCAGAGGCAAGATTAAATTGGAACACTATATCTATTGAACACTGCCATCGCCCTTTTACCAAATCCTGTTTACATTGGCAGTGATATAGATCTGCGACTGTCCCAGTGGCATTTTATTGCCATTTAGCCCTTAAGAAAAACACGTCTAGAGGTAATTATTTCAATTATGAGGCTGTTAGTTGCCTTTCACAAAGCCTCACTGAATGTTAAGATGATGCCGTTAATGATGCTGGGTGTGCTAGCTATTTGCATTAATCAGTGCAGAGGGGAATGAGTTATAAATGCTTTCTGTGCTTTTTTTTTTTTTTTTTNTTTTTTTTTTTTTTTGGCTTGCAGTAGAGAGGTTGATATGGAGATTCAGGGTAATTCAGGTGAGACAGGAAAAAGTAAGACTGATGATGTGGCATTCAAATAATTACATCTCCTAGTTGGGGATATTAAACATATCAAACTTGTCAACTGTAACAGCTCCTGGTTATGTTTGGGAAGACATATTGATTTTTGAGAATTTGTCTGTCAGTCTAATGCAGTTCATCACTTAACCTCAATCTGCAGTTGAGGAATTGATTTTCTAGCAACAGTTTGCTGTATCTGCCAAAAATACTAAAGTCACACTTTTATACAAGGGATTAACCCCTTGGAGTCATGTTTTGGGTGATGAATATACAGTGAATCCAATATTCACTCTCATTTTAGCTCTGTTTTAGTCCCCACCAGCTCCTGAGAAAAATATCTACATTTTTATATTGGTGACAATGATGTAAACCCACTGGGTTATACTATAAATGGGAATTAATACACAGTGCATTTGTTTAACATTAAACCAAAACAAAGGGCAAAAAGCTCCACAGAGCTGCAGAGTTGGGTAATAATTCTCTGCAGGCTGCTTATTGCAAGTTTATGTAAAGAATTCAAGCACCACCACCACCACTTTAGAAATGTCCAGTAAAAGGGTGTTATCACTGTACTACAACTTAGCTTGAGAATGTTATGTGTTCTGACACTGAGTGCATGCTTAAACATAAATGTTGCTGGAGGTTTTATCAGAGTCCTGCAGATGTATTGTAATTATTCCTTAATATCATAGGAATATTAAGGAACATTCCTATGATTTTAAGTAGTAAAATGATTATTTAAAGGGGACATAATATGCAGTGTCCATTCTGTTTTGAAATCTGTGTACTGTAATGTGTAAAGAATTCTCACACTGTTGTGGCCATGGAGTGAAAACAAGCTCTTTTAGGTATTTTCTCCTTAAGATCCTCTTGCTGAAAAAGCCTCTGTTCTGATTGGCCCACTACTTCAGGCCTGAGCTGTCAACACCCATGGACTGCAAAACACAGATACTGGCAGAACGGCTAGCCTTATACTTCATACTTGTGTCTAACAAAATTGTTAACATGTTACGAAAATAAAGGAATTATCCTTAGGGCAGCTCAGGACCCATGAGCTTGACTTACCGGATGCATTTCTTTTGGTGTTAACCTCAAGTTTTGCAGTGCTGACAATGTTCAACACATGTTCCCCACTATATTCCCCACTATAAACATGAGGAAAAATTACAAAAGGCATAGCATGTCTCCTTTAATTTACCTCAAAGGAAAGCATCAAGAAAGTAAAAAAAAAAGAACTGAGCTCAAGAAAGAACAGTGAAGAAATGCTTTCATGGAAACATAGTCAAGCTTCCAAATCAGCAGGCCTCTGGCCAGTTGAATTGTCCTTAGAATGCCAACGTGTTCCTAAAAGTGGAAGATTTCATATTGTGTTTCTAATGGAGGTCTTCATTAAAGCAGTTTATAACTATAAATTGCTTTAACGAAGATCTCCACTGGAAACACAATGTTAAATCTTCCACTTTTAGGAACTTGTTGGTATACTTAGCAGGGAAGAAAAATGTCACACCTATTTAAAACTTAATGCATGTTTGAGAAACTGGTCCAAAGTATCAAACAAATGCAATCAAACAAATAAGTTTAACTCTTAAAATGGTCAAAACCATCTGTTTTTGTTCTCATTTAGTGGTGTATAACTCTTTGCATGTCTGGGGATTTTGCTTAGGTGAGATAATGCACAGAAATAAATTTCAGAAGTCAAGTCCTGTTATTATTTTGCAGTTGCTAAGAAACTAGGGCACATGATGAATTGAGTCATAACTTGAAGCAACAATTTGTTGAGTGTGATTCAAATTCATTGCATTGCAAGAATTTCAGTTTGGTGTCAGCTTGATAAGCACTGGTAAACAAAGGCATAAAATAAGTCTGCCTTATACATGACTAAATTAATACAGGGAAATACATATTTTAATCAAAAGCGATTGCTTGACATGAACATTTAAAAACATATTGAGTCAAAAATTAACAGTATAAATTGGCATCTCATATGTCTCATATTAAGCATTCAGAGTGCTCAGATATCTGGTGTGAGCCATCTGCAATCTGTCGAGCCTCAGTGGGTTCAGCCCTTCAGTGAGCATTCATTATTTTGAGTGCTTCATGTGAATCAAGCCAAAGTTTTACATTTTAAAACAGCCTGTGTGGTTGACTCGTGCTAATAAAGGAGGTGTGATGAGCATCTTCATCCTCTTTCCCTGCATTTGTGGATAAGACCCTCTTTTGGGGGGTGTTCATCCTTTCTGTAGCTTGATGTCTTTCTGAAGAAGGGTCTTAGAATTGAGATGCGTCCCACTTGAACCATGTTCAGCGCAGCCTGAGTGCCGTCCTCAAGCAGCACTGAGGGTAGAAGACAGCAGAGGCAATGCGAGGAAATATCTTGACTCAAGAAGGAGCATATTGAGCATGAAGAGTAATTTTCAGAGGTGTGAATTACAGCTGTAAACCTTATATTCATGTGATTATTTAAAAAATAAAAATAAAAAAAAACAAAACTAGGTAAAAGAGATTTCTATTTCTGGAACATCAGTCAATATTACAATGAGAGCTAATTAATACTGTATAAATAATGTCACTGCACATTTTCAACTTTACATTCTGTAGTTGCGTGTGTGCATGTGTGTGTATATATGTGTGTGTATATATATATATTAAAGATCTAAGTATACCGTATAGTTGACATACGCTTCAGTTATACTTGGTACTCTGTGTTCTTTATTTCAGTCTTTGTTTTTTTTTTTATCTTGGGTGATGTAAAGGTGACATAGCTGAAGATGAATGTACTCTCCATGCTCAATAGTTTCATCTAATCAAATAACAAATTATACCTGTTTCTAAGCATTAACCAATCAAAAGCAAGAGCTGATTACTGAGCAATACAAAATTCTATACATGTGAAATATAGGTATATTATTAAAATGCATAAATTACATAATACAAAATATCAGTTACTAACAAGATATTTCTCTTTTGTCTGAATAGCTATGATGGTGTTTCTCATTCAGATGTATTGTATGTATTTTTAATAATTAAAGGATTTTTTGCCTTATAAGACATTTTTATTGGTGCATTTCTACGCTTTGCATTATTAGCAATACTGATACTATGACTTTGATACCTGTTCTTTAATGATACTTTAAAAGTATTTTTATCGGGCCAAGATTTGTTAATGAAATCTTGAATTAAGTCTTATACTGAGTTAAAAATAAATCATCTTAGATTTTAAAAATTGAATTTTACTAAAAGACAATTGAATGAGAAATTTACTTTTTGTACAAAAACTACTACCACTACTAATAAGACTAAGATATCAAAAGTACTTAAGATTTAGGGTGACATTTTTCAATACTTTCTCCTACTGATGCATTTTGGATAGCACCACAAAATTAGCCATACTGCTTAAAATTAAGATATTCAATGCAATTTTCCTTCTAAAGCTTATTGCTTATTGACTCTGCACGCTGCACTGTTTTGAGATGTGACCCTCAGAAACTCCTCTATCGTATTTCCCTTGAGTCTTAGCGGCCATCTCCTCCTCGCACATCATCGCTACCAAATAGGAAACGCTGGAGGCTTTTTTTTGTTTTTTTTTTTAAGTTTTGCAGTTCCATGGGGCCTTTTATAAGATATTTTTCTTGGTTCATTTAATGCTGCTGATATTGATATTGTGTTTGAAGTTTGTGTTTTTCATGCTTATAGATCCTCAGAGACAATATCACAAGGAAGAAAAATGTCACACCGATAAAAGTCGGGGGTTGTTGACATAAATTTTGTATTCACGGTGGTTTTGTAGTCAATGGAAGTTTTGAAAACTCGTGTCAATTTTGCCTGTACTTAGTCATGCATCTAAGCAGTTGTACCAAGCATCAGTTCACCACCATTAAGTTTTTCTGACCAGCTTTTTGTTTCTGCTATTTCAGCTGTGTCCCTGCCAGATAAATAAACAAATTGTACTTTTTTTTGTTTCTTTCTAAAGAACAACTTGAGGAGGATAAATTGCACAGTAATGGAGGTAAAGTATTGTCATCTAAACACCTAAACTCATTTTGGTTGCTCACCTTCACTTCTTTTCCCTCCGTTTTTTCTTTGTCATTAAACTGAGAGTTTAGTTTTTGATGACTCATGAAGCTTTGCTATGTTGTGTTTTGGCACTCGCTTCCATTTCTTCATCCATCCATGCTTAATATGCACCACATCAGCATATTTCAGCAGCACTGTGCAACTAATACATTCACGTCAGATAACAGTACATTTAATTCCTCATTACCCCAAACTGAACACATTTGCCTGTGTTAAATGGCAGCCCACTGCCAGGATTACTGTCTTAAAGCTGCAATCAAAATGTAGAGCTAATGGATGTTATAATGATTCCTAAGTGCATGTCAAGGCCCCACTGTGTTTAACTGGATACACCATATTGCAAACATTTAACACATTATATGTCATATTTCTATTATTTGCACCTGTACAATCTGATATCAAGGCAACAGACCTGCAATAACCCTATAGTGTTCAGTTTTTGTAACTGTGTAACCTGTGGTAATGTTCGAGGCTGTTTCTAATGTTTTTCCACCCCCCTTTACCTCACTAAGGGGACAGCATATTAGAAACAATTCTCACTATAATGCAGTCCAACATAACACCATCTGCAGCCTCAAAAATTTCCATATAGTTGAAACAACTTCTCTCTGGCACAAATAAAGACATTAAAAGCCTCATAAAGGTCAGATTTATTGCAGGATGTTAATGCTTAATGATTGCAAGATAGTAATGTTTTATTTTATGGGTTCCTTTGAATCCTAATAATTTCCTGCAAAATATGAATCTTACAAAGATTTCTAGGAACGACCACATAATTTGGTACATAGGGAAATGAGAAACGTGTTCAGTTGGTATACTTGGCACATTTTCCAATTTCAGTGTTTTATTAAGCAAGCTCACCTGCACAAAATATTAATTTTCTTATTATGTTGGGTGTAAATTAACTTACAATTACATTAATGAATAAATAAATTTGTACTTAGGTTAACAAACTGTCATTTGGAATAGCTTTGTCAGTTTACCATTTTTTTCTTCCACTCTCCTATTCACATATAACCAATATATCAACTCGAGTCAATTCATAAGTAATTACCAACTGCATTAACTGAACATGGCTGCCATTTTTCCTGTAGTACTTGGAGGGACCTGCAGTATAACGCTGAGGCCCTATCAGAGGGGCCATATGTAGAAATGCAGCCTTAAAGCCTCTATACTTTAAGATTTATTGTTTATATGGTGAATATTACATATGATCAAATTGCCACAACATAATTGACATGGTGAACCTGACTTCATATTACATTTCTGGTATAGAACAATGGTTGGTTGTTAGGAACCTGGCCAAAGTCAGTTTAGGCATGTGATCACTTAAGCCTCATCCTATAAAAGGCTTCATAATGTATGGAGTGTGTGAGAGTGCATTGCTGGTGTAGATGGAGGTAGGGTTTGGGGGTCTGTATTGGCATATATTAGCAGTGTCCTTCAGGGCCCTCTAACAAACTAATTCAGCCCTGGATCAGAACAAACTACATAATCCTTTTCAGAAAGATTTCCTAAAAAATCTGAGCTACGTATCAATTTTTTAGGAAAATAAACTATCCACCCAAAATTTCTATTGGATTGCATTAGATTGTACAGATTTATCTACATCGACAACTCAGTGTACATGTAACATGCTTTTTGTGCAGCATATCTGTGGCAGGTGATACGTTGTCTTTAAATTATCTGTATCTCTTTCCTCTTTTAACAGGGAGCCAGGCAAAGCAGGACTGGTCCATCCAGTGGCCCACCTCTGAGTCGGGCAAAGAAAACACACCAGTGTGCCAGCCGGAGGCCAGTCAGTGGATCCGTTTCCAGCTCTCCCAAAGCCCCAAGGTCCAGACCAAGTACAACCAGCATATGTGCCACAGCCCTCAGGCCTTGGCCCCCCCCTTATATGCTGACCGACTTACAGTCGAAAGTCCAGCCACAGGAGTCTTCCCTCTCTTGGACTCTGGTCATCGCTCCCTGCCCCCTTCTCCCCGTCAGAGGCATTTTGGCCACACTCCACCTCGGACTCCCTTGGTGGTCAACACCATGACCCCACCTGGCACCCCTCCAATGCGGCGAAGAAACAAAGTTAAGGCTCCAGGAACTCCACCACCTCCAAGCCGCAAGCTCATCCATCTGCTGCCGGGCTTTACTGCACTGCACCGCAGCAAGTCCCACGAGTTCCAGCTGGGAAACCGCTTGGATGACACGCAGACACCAAAGTGAGTATTAATCTCTTTCTAATTTGGAATAGTTCAAAATGGTGGCCATTTTGGAGGTTTGTGTGTTTGTTGATGGTACATTATGTAATAGAGCTGAGCAGTGTTTTGACTAAATTTATTAATCAGGGATATGTGACAGACATTGGTAATGGATGACATATTGTGAGGAAGTATTTGGTACTGGTGAGTTTTGGTTGCCCTCAGCTGAAATTTAAGAGGAGTGCACCAGGACTGTATCAGTGACCAGTCCGCATAAAGCTCATTTTTGCTGCTAATACTTCCATACTTTTACTTGAGTAAAGCAGGGCTTTATTTCTTTTGGAGTACATTTTTTTACACTCTGGAAATGTTACTTTTCTAAAGTAAAGAAATTTAATTTAAACTGCCAGACTTAGATAATATACCTTGAAATGACCCAATTTATACTCTATAAATATTTTACCCATAGAGAAAATTAATCATTTAGGGAGAGCAAGAAACAAAAAGAAAATTGTCTGAACTCACTAAGGCTACCTGACGTTATGTATGGAGTTTTGCTCTCTCTCTCTTTGCGAGCAGATGGCCCACCTGAAGTATATATTCAGAGTTTTGGTAAAGTACAGGGTCTCTGATCTATACAAGATCTCATGAAGTAATTCCATCTGTTTCTAGTCGTATATAAATGAAGTTGGAGCCCCACCCTTCCTCTCAGCAAAGCTACTAGAATATAATCCTCCACCAGAGCCCAATCAGATTAATTCATTGGAAGACATCGTTGCCTGTAAAGAACCAACAGCCTGTCGGTAGAGATAAGGGGCCTAGGAGCTGAGTTCCTGACCGACCATGCCCATGTCTGGTGCTATGCTGATCAGATTTAGCCACAAACAGGGTCCACCACTGCAAGGTAATCAGGAACCAGAGTCTGCCTCAGGAGAGCTGCACTCATTTTGATAATGCCATTAGATGACAGTGCCCTATCACTGCTAAACT
The DNA here is from genome assembly GCA_014773175.1 of Lucifuga dentata. Classification (NCBI taxonomy): domain Eukaryota; kingdom Metazoa; phylum Chordata; class Actinopteri; order Ophidiiformes; family Bythitidae; genus Lucifuga; species Lucifuga dentata. The sequence goes on from VXCM01008155.1 coordinate 31,368, forward strand.
TGGTAAGTTAATATTTGTGAGTTGTTTTCTGCTTTTATGATGGCCATCTGGGTTACATTTGGTGTGCATTTGGTTGTGGACAGGGCTGTTTCCACACATCGTGTGCGCGAGTGTGTATGTGTCTCTGTGCATCTGCTCGGCGAGGAGTGGCTCATAGCTGCAGTGAATAGGCTCAAATGGCATTAGAGAATTGATTACCGGTCCCTGAGCACTGATAGACTGCAGGCTGTGAGTTGAGTCCCTCTAATCAATGGCCTGTGTATAGAGCATGCCTGGAAATGTTGAAACTCGTTGAAACAGGGCAGCTCTACTGACGTCTCTGACAGCCAAGTGCCTCTCATAATACATCATCATAGGTTGGAGCATGGTGCTGGCAAGAATTAAGTTGGTAGTTCAGTCTGGCACGAGATACTCATACTATGTTTCATATCTGTATGCTCAAGGGAATTGGTTTCATTGAAAAGTTTGCATCTGTTTTTTTGCTTGAGCCAGGAGTAAATACCTGAAGTTCATTGCCTATAATATCACACTGTATTTACACAAGTCTTACATGGTAAGATTCCCCTTTTTTTGTCATATTTTCAGTGAAAAAATGCAAGATGTAAACATTTCTCAATCAAACTGAAAAGAAGGAAATGGACAGCTATTTCATACTTTAATGACTGCTTTTCCATGATGCGCTGTTGTTTCCATGCCATCTATAGTTCTCCTCTATCACCAACCTCAGCATTTTAATAGGCTCATACTACTCCTCAGGTCCTCATTTCTCTTGTTTAATTGCCTGGTGCTGTGGCCGGGACACAATACACAGGGATTACCCTCTGACCCCCAAGAGACATTTTCTCTTTTTATCTTAATGAGATATGGGCTCATATACTATATTACTTCATAATAGAACCCGAAGAGTATGTAGCTGAATGTGCAAGAATGCTCAGCAACTGATGGAAAACTGAGTTAAGTGTTTTGGGCTTGTTTGCCTGTGATGGATGATACATTTTATTTTGTGGTAATGATGCACATTGTCATTTTGCCTTGGAAACAATGAAATATTTCCATTAACATCATAGATGGAGGATTACCTCAAAACCACATATGAAAAGAAAGTATTGGTAATCTGCTTTGGTAAAACATTTTCAATTTTTGGCATGCATATTTATATAATTCATTAAAAATACTGAAAACTGACCAAATCAGCAGTTGTCATATGTTGGCCTAATACAGCACAAATGGTTGATCTGGGTAGGTCTTTTCTTCTATAAAGTTGGCAAAGTGCATCTTCAGACACACGTTTTTCAGATACAGTGGCGCTTCTGCAGTGATATATCTAAAAATGTTTCCAGTCGGGTTTATTGTAATCTATATCATAAAATACGCTGCTGTGCCTGCAGCATCATCTTCTATAAATTTGTGCTTAATTAGTAAATGTCTTTGTGTGATAATGTGTTTTTCACAGGCTTGTGTTTGTCGTTCTGTAGAAACACCAAGCTAAGTGCCTCTTGATGTAATCATGCATGCAGTTATATCTACGAATCCAAGAAAATTTCACCCTAAGATGAAACAGCTGCCATATTTGGAAGTTGAAATGCATCATAAAACAAAATGTTAGCTGTATTGGGGAAGCTGTTTAGAAAAGCTTCTTCAAGATCTCTTTTCACCACCTGCATGTTTATATTTTCATACTGGTTCGATCCTCTGGCCCCTGAGAAAGACATTTTCATCTCTTTAGCTTGCTAGATGTTCAGTTCTGTTCACAAACCACTCATTTTGTTGAGATACAAATATTTTGTGCTGGGAAGGTATAGAATCATCTTGTGTAATTCTTGTGTAACACTACTGTCAGCCATGGCTGACAGTAGTGTTAAAATGGAGATAGGGTCTGTGGGAACAACAGAAACTCAACCTGATGGTCCAGCAAACTAAAACAATGGGTTTGAATCTGCTTATGATGATATGAGGTGTTGATTCACAGTGAGTACAAATAACCCTCTCACATTACACTTGACTGAGCGGTATTGCCAAAATATTATTATTTTTTTTTAATATTAACACAGGTTAATTATCAACTAAATACATATTTTCTATCTTAATGTACTGTCAGTGTGACTAAGTGACCTTAGTGATCTGTTTAGGATAAAGAATAAGGACACAATTCAAAAACACACACCTCAAAAAATACATCACATTGATCACATTGATACACAATACATATAAATTTTGAGCTCAGTGCTTTGGTGGATAGAGACTGAGGAGATTGTTCTTGTTCCTATGGTAATGACTCGTGCATGGTTGATCAATATAAAAATAGGACTTCTGTCATGTCTTTAACAACTTGTATAATCTTGCCAATTGGGAGCATGTGAAGTCGTCTGCAAGTGACAGAGTGTCCTTTCTTTTACTGTGATATCCAACAAAGCTATCCTATGCCTTTTTGGGTTTTGGGAGTTGTTAGATGCCATTAATGTAGTGTGTAATATAATGGCTTGAAGCTGTGACTTTGTTTGGAGGTACAGGAGAGCTCAATGTGTAAAAATGTTCAGCATACTGCACTGATGGAAAGCTAAGGTTGGCATTGTGGATTTGTCAGTGATAGATGACTTATATTTAATTTTCTGGTAATGGCTGCCCATTGTTCTTTTCCCTTGGAAACAATGAAATATTTCCATTCCCTTCAGAGATGGAGATTGCTTCATTGCTGAACCATTTGTGATGATTCAGCAATGAAGTAATCTCCAAAAACACATATGACGAGAACTTATTAGTAATCTGCTTTGGTAAAGCATTTTCAGTTTTTTGCATACATATATACATATATATGCATATATTACATTTTAGTAACTAAAAATTGAAAACTGACTAAATTGGCAGTGAAAGCAGGCTGTCATCTGTTAGTCTAACACACTTTAACCAAATCTGTGTTGGTTACATTGTGATTTTTGTTCTATAAAGTTGCCATAAAGTGCATTGAATGCATCTTACTGGCCTTTGTAATGGAGGATAAGCTCTGCTTCAGTGTGAATAGTATGAGTGTCTCTTCAGACTCATGTGATTTTCAGATACAGTGGTATAGATGGTAGAGATGGTTTAGAAAATCCATATTGTGCAGCAAATTATTGCCATTGTATAGTTTATGCCACTTCTATTGCTCATCCTTGTGATACAGTAGATCACATTAATTCCTTCATGTGATAAATGCATGACATTATCATCAAAATCAATGTAGCATGAAAATCTTGACAGATTTTATGGAGCACTACAAAACAAGCCCATGGAAAACCTAACTGGACCCAACCTGCATAAATATACTTTCAGAAAAAGAGACCCGAGGACAGTCAGACCCGCTTCAAAGTTGACCGGAGGATAATTAGACCCAGTCCAAAATGACTGAATATAATTTGGACCCAGTGCTTTGCTTTGAACCTAGTGAACTCCTGAAGACCTCTACATAGCAACAGTAACTAAGGAGGCAGGGCTTAGTGAAGGATCAATTTTCACAGGAAGGATTTTCCACAGGCCAGGTTAAAGAACAGATCAATATAATGCCAATACTGCTGTTTGATTTGATATGAGTGAAGAACTTGTTGGTCCATGAAATTGTCATCAACCCATTATAAACCTTATGTGATTGAAGCTAGAAACCCTTGAAAAAAAAAAAATAAAGATATACACCAAGGTGTGGCTCATGTGATGGTTCTGAAAAAGCCATATTAGCTAGAGAATCAGAAAATTATATTTTCGCTTGTAACGTAAATTTAACAACAGACATTTTGTCATTAAAGGGAAAATTGCTTAATGAAGACTCTCTTTTCAAACATATTAACTAGACTTTCATGTGTGAGAACCAGTTGTTGCAGTCAATCAGTTTCTCTCCAACTCGCTTTTAAGTACACAAATACTTACAGTATGCTAAAGGACACACACACACACAGGGCCGTTTCTGACCACTTTGGTGCCCTAGGCGAGACATCCATTGGCGCCCCTTCACTCTCATTTTCCAAAATACATAGGAGAAAAAAAAGACAGTTTTAGTCTTAACTTACAACACACTGCACTCAGTGTTAAATCTTATTGTTAACAACGCTTCCTTTGGGGTCTACCTTATTGTGTATATTTGTCACAAGGAGGCACTACAGAGTAACTACAGCGTGCCAAAAGTACATCACCCCCCTGTATATTTGTGTAAACTTTACCAAAGTACCACTCCAAGCACAACAAAATTCATTTATTAGTATTTTACTAGTTGAGTATTTTTCAGAATATTCAACTATTTTTTAGACTTAAATTTGGATTTCATAGAGGTAATATGACTGCAATATTTCTACAAGTCAGTGAAAACAAATGAAAACCATTTGACCTCTGACCCTACCTCAAAGAAGATGTTTTAACTTCCTGTTTGAGCTCTACTAATAATGTTGGTATTCTTCTTCAAATCTTAACAATATGTCACAAGTATCTTCCTACTTAANCTCTACTAATAATGTTGGTATTCTTCTTCAAATCTTAACAATATGTCACAAGTATCTTCCTACTTAACACTATTTACAGCTGTTGGCTTTTTTTCGGTTGTACTTTAACACACTAAAAAAATACATTTTGTTTTGTTTAGAGTGGTATTTTAACTCAGAAAGAAAAGTTTA
>VXCM01008161.1:0-13730 GCA_014773175.1 Lucifuga dentata
CTGCTGCTAACGTCTTGGTGCAGATACACAGGACACCTTCAGAGGTCTGAGGAGTCCATGTCTCCAAATCAGAGCTGATTTAGCAGCAGGAGGAGACCTACATGATATTAGTCAGCTGGTTTTAATGTTGTGGTTGATCGGTGTAGAGAATGAATATAATGAATGAATGAATTTTTATTTAAGTGTCATGCGTATCTTTTTCATATGCCTAGCCCACATGGGCTTACAAGACACTATTTTAAGATACATGCCAGATAAAATACAGTTACAGATACAGATATATGATATTTCGTCAAAGAAAACAAAAATGAGCAAATACAACTTTCTTGTACATTGGAGTCATTAAACATATTAATGAAATAAACCATCTTGCCTTCTCTTCCAGGCTTTGGAAACAAAATTAGCTAACTTAAAAACCCCAAAACCAAACAGCCATTCCATTTTTCTGTAGTCAGTCCACCAAAAACCCTCTGGATCTCAGTCAAACATTTCATCAACATTAATCCTCTCAAATCATCATAATAAGAACAATACAAAAGAAAATGTGTCTCATCCTCAACCTCTCCTAACCCACACAAACCAGTCTGCTTTCCTCCCGGATGTTTTTAAATCTACCCCACATTCAGATGAAGGATGCCTGTTAGCATCTGGGTGACTAAAGATCTTTGACTTCTTGATAAGCGTGATGTGACGAAGACTTCAGGACCTTATTTATTAACTGGATAGAAGTAGCTGAAGTAATTGTCACACTATTGTTTAGCCTGCAGCTGAATCCATGCCGTCACATTTTTATACCGATAACAGCGGCGTCCTTACAGCAGAGCTTTGTTTTCTGCTGCCCTTTAACCGGTAGAAGTTTGAAAGTGTTTATTGATTCTACTTGAGTCCACTTCCTGTGAGTTTACTGTACAGTAGAAATCTATACAGATCGCTGCTGCATCCAGTTAACAAGTACCTCCAGTTTGTGCTTTCTGTCTGCAGTTTGCCTTAATGCTGTGAGGCTCTGGAGGCTCCTAACCGAGTCTCCTCAGCGAGTCTCCAGAGCCTGATGCTCAGCAGGACATGGAGGCATCAGTGTGTCAGCGTGACTAAAGACAAGGAGATTGGATTGTTCAAGTCACTGGCTTAGCAGAAGAGGAAAGAGAAAAGCTTCATTTTGCTCCCTGCCTCTGCTGATCCCACGACCTGTTCTTTACTTTTCCATACGTCGTTATCTCAGACCTCAGATCGCTGCTGCAGCACAAGTTCATCAATTAATCACCGAGTCTGGAAATAAAAAGCTTAAACAGGCACTTTATCTGTTTTATATGTCATATTGATGAGTAAACAGTGTGAGTATAGCATACACTGAGTAAACGTGAATAAATTATGCATTATATTAGTATATTATATATATATTTATCAAGTAGTATATATTGTAAATTCTGTAGAATGAGGAAACAGCAGCAGCGGATCAGGTGGCATTGGTTGAAAATAAACAGAAGGAATTCTTCGAACAACGTTAATAGGAGGCCTGTTTCACTGCAACACACCTCGGATGTCAAAGTCAACGCTAAACTCTGACATCTGAGGCCAGTCGGCGCTTGATGCGATGGATCTAAAATTTCTCGTCGTAAAATAATAATTACAGTGTTTGTCATTTCTGGAAGCTTCTGCCGCTTGTTAGTTTGCACCGTCATCTCCATGACACAGCAACAACTTGGCTGTAGACGGAGACGCTGGTCTGATGGTGAAAAAGCACCACACCCCCCACATGCACACACACACACACACACACACACACACACACACACACACACACTCATGCCTCCAGCTTCATCCTGTTGCAATTTCTCTCTCAGCAGATGCTCTTCATCCTCTCTTCTCGCATCAGTCAGGAGGAATGAGGAATCCTCTGTCAGCCTTTTCCTTTAAAGTCTTTCTCCTGCAGGATGCATGTTGGCGTGTTAACGAGACTTTTTGGACAGAGAAGCAGCATGTATGAGGAATTATGAACCTTTGCTATGTGTCTGATGTGTGTTGTTGTTTTTACCTTTCTGTGTGTGTTTAATGTTTGTGCATTTTCAGTATATAGAGGTAAATTATTTGTATTTTTTGTTAGCATTAAAGTGTAATTGTCTATTAATTATCTGATAAAAACAGAGGAACATGCTTCTCTGTAGATTCTGCCACGCTAAGTTTCTGTAAGCCTTCAGAAACTCAAACATGGCTCTTTAAAAATCACACTTCAGACAGTTCAGATGAACATTCAGAGGAAATAATCTGTTTCAGTAAAATACCAGATGAAGCTGTGAATAGGCACTAATGAGTTTATTCAACTTTACAAGCTCTAATCTGCTCTAATGCAAAGTCCATGTTCTTTCTGGCCACACCTTCACATTAAGAGACTTTCAGAAGCTACTTCCTGTCATCAGTTAAAGGGCCGGAGGATTTGCTGTTCATGTTTTGTTGGTATACTGTACACATTTTATTTACACACATCCTCAAAACTCAAACTCAAAATTTAATAAAGTCAGAAATTTAAAGAAGAAAACTGAAAAATCTCTGAATTTCTTAAGAAAGGCCGCATCAGTTTACAACTGAGCCTTCCACCAACTTTTATCTTGAAATAAAAGCTCAACAACCAAAACTTTTTTTTTTTTTTTTTTTTTTTTTTTTTTTTGGCAAGGGTATATTTCCACACCTTTCTCACACTCTTTTCACTTTAAATTCTGAATTACTTTGGTATCCTTAATCAGGTTTGTTAATCTCAGATTATTTCTATTCTGAATTTATTTATTCTAAATTTAAGAATTTTTACATCTTTGTGTTTTTGACTTCGATGTACTTTACGTTATAATGCCATTTTTGTGGTCAAAAATAGCTCAGGTAAGGTACATATACTGTGGATCTGCTCCTTAGAGCAGAAATGGAATGAAAAACTCTTTTTATGGTCCATAACAACCAAGAAGCAAGCAAACATCAGAGAAAATTCCATCTGAATGCACCTCAGGTTTACCAGTTTATATCTGTGACCCTCACTTGACTTTTTCCTTAAAAGAACGCTGCAGATGGAAATGTGAAGCTGCTGCGTGTCGTCTTTGCTTGACTTGCTTAATGTGTGTGAGTGGCCGGTAAAGTGGCTCATATAATGTTGCTGCCCTTCTCTCTCTCTCTCTCTCTCTCTCTCTCTCTNCTCTCTCTCTCAGGACACCATCATAACAGGTTTGCTTCCAGAAACCACCTACTCTGTGACCGTGGCTGCTTACACCACCAAGGGGGATGGAGCTCGCAGCAAAGCCAAGGTGGTCACCACAACGGGAGCAGGTGTGTGTGCTGCTGCTGTGTGTGTGTGTGTGTGTGTTTTCATTGCATCATTTCCTGTGTAGTCTTATATTTTGATGATGTTGTGGTGGACACGTTCCGCAACTTTCCATTTCAGCAAACGCATCAAACACAGCATCAAGTCTCTCATTCTACCCACAATTCAATGCAGTCCAACTTCATTAAATTTGACTCTGCCTAAGCGTAACAAGCACAGCAATGTCAATAGCAGGAAGTAACTAAACTGGTTGTAAGTTGGTGTAAATTTACACTAAAGCTCCAGTTTAAATAATGACATGCATTTTGATAACTGAACTTTGGGGGTAATTTATAAAATGCAGCGTCAGATTTCATGTGGCTGTAAAGGCAAATAGAGTCACGCAGCCTCATTCATAAACAGCAGTTACAGACAGTAATAGAGTTAAAGGACCATACCACCCATTTTGCATGTTTGAGCCTAATATATTCAATTTTCATACATATAACGTTACTGACAATCATTTCCCAAAGGATAAAACCGTATTTCAGCTTTCCTGATATTTTGCAAAATCTCTTAATCTTTCAAAATCAAATATTCAAGTGATACACCCACCTTAAAAATCCATGTTTCTCCTGCTAATAGTTACACAGCCTTATGAAGTCACGGTCCTTTAAATTTTTCCATAAACACAGGTCTTCTTTTGGGACTATATTCCCCGGTGGAGGCATACATTCACTCCACGCTTTTTATTGAGCTTAAACACTAAAATTACATAACTTTTAAAAAAAACCTGAATACACGTCTTGTTGGTGATGATGGATTACCTATCCCAAGAACGTTTCAAGTATCAACAAGTTGATTTTAATAGCAGAATGAACTGAAACCAAAGGAGGTCTGGAAGGTAGGAAAAACATTTTTAATTCACCATTCCAGTAGTATGCTTTGGGAAATGATTGTCAGTAACGTTATGCATATGATAATTGAATATATTAGGCTCAAACATGCAAAATGGGTGATATGGTCCTTTAAGAACAGTTAATAGATGTCGGGGAAGCGATTCATCAAACACACTGTTACACAAAAACTAGAAGCTGTTTAGGTCAGACTGTAAATGTCATCAGTATGAAGTCTGAGTGATGTTTAAACTGTATTTGCCTCATAAGTTACAGATCAATAAACCCGATCAGCTGATCAGTCAGGTCATTGACATGGAGGTTTGATCTGATCTTGCATGTTTTAGTGGCACTGAGCCTCTTCATCACACATACACACATATACACCACCACCCCACTTACACCCCTGTGCACCAGGACACTCAGTGGTGTCTGGATGGATTTTTTTTATCTCCTTTCTCCAGAGAGAGGAAGCAGCATGAAGTATATATGGTTCTTTTATCTATGTAGCAGCTCATTAGCTTTTACCTGAGACGCACCTTAAGCCACAACATGCCAGTTCTGATTAATATAAGTGAAGCTTATGAACGAGCTTCATTTATCACAGCATGTATTTAGCATGACACCGTGTAGTTACCATGTTTTTTTTTTTGTTTTTGTTTTTTTTTTTTTTTATGAATTACCCCTTTATCCTCAAACCTCAGCTCATTATGAGTGACGGTTTCTAATATTTTCAGAAACTCTTCCTCTAGGAGTTACTCTTTCCCGTTGTCCTCTAGAGGCCTCATGAACGTTTCTAAAATCAGCCAATCAAAACCAGAGATTTTACAGTATGTGTGTGAAGAGAACCCAGTGCTTCACTCCAAACACACACCTTTTATTTGAAACAATCGTACTCAAATTCAGCAGTTCTGATTGAGGTGTCTGACTTGCAGACGTTGATTAGATGCATGATGAGGCGTCGTTGCCTTGACGTCGTGTCCCTGTGTGTTTCAGTCCCTGGTAAACCCACGATGATGATCAGCACCACCATAGGGAACACTGCTCTGATCCAGTGGCAGCCCCCTAAGGAGATGGTGGGGGAGCATGTGGGATACCAGCTGCAGTACAAGAGAGCTGAGGAGGAGGCCTTTACCGTCAAAGACTTCCGAAAGACCGACGATCACTTTACCGTCACCGGCCTGCACAAGGGCGCCACCTATATCTTCAAACTGTGTGCCAAAAACCGAGCAGGCAACGGAGAAGAATACGTGAAGGAGATCACCACCCCTGAGGACGTCCCCAGCAGCTACCCCCAGAACCTGAGCGTGGTCGGACTCACCGCCACCTCCACCGAGCTGGGCTGGGAGCCTCCTCCTCTGGCCGACAGGAACGGGAAGATCGTGAAGTATCTGGTGGTGTACCGAGATATCAACAGTCAGCACAACAACACCAACAGCACCGCAGACACACACATGACCGTGCAGGGTTTGCAGCCCGACACCACCTACGACATCAGAGTCCGAGCCTTCACCAGCAAGGGAGGAGGACCCATCAGCCCCAGCATCCAGAGCAGGACCATGTCCACCTCCATGCCAGGTACAATCCCAACACCTTCAGACCAGTTTGATCACTGCGGAACAGAATCAGAAAGAAATGAAAGAACTTAAGGTCATAGATACATGTTTCTTTGCCAACAGCAGAAACCAGACCAAATAAATGGATAACAGAGAAATCTGGTTATCCAGGGAAAATGGTCAACTGTTATTGTCCCAATCTGTGGACATTTAGTTTTAACCTATTTAAGTAATCATTTAAACTCAATTTATTGAAGAGGACACATGGCATCAGTAATATTTTTGCATTTTGTGCAGTAAACAATAACCCTGATACACTCTTTGGTCATAAATTGAGAAAAAAAAAAAAAACTCCTGTCAAAGTCAAGGCAGGGTGACTTTGCCTGGATATGGGCAAATATCCCAAAACTCATGGAACATCATTCATCACGTTTCCATGACATCAAGTAATATACATCTCTAAAATTGAATTTGTTACTACCAACCTGTGCCATTTCTCACCATGCTCACATTATCTACATTATATTATCCACGTATTTATGGCATCTTTCATGTGCTTGTCCCAACATGTTACTCTTTTGATCATTGACTGGACATTTCAAATATCTGTTGTCAAGTGTAACACCAGCATCCCATCCAGATTAGCCGTTAAATACCCTGAATGCAACTCAATCAGTTCCCAAGCTTTGAATGCATCTACAGAGCCAAACTGCAGTGCTCAACCTGTTTGACTTTTTATTCTAGCCTCATAATTACAGTTGGTTTGCAAAAGAAACATTACAACAGCTAATACCGTCGAGTATAAACTGATCTCATGCATAAGCCGAAGCCGACCCCCTGATGTTGTTCCATCAGTTTATTTGTTTAGCAAATTACCTGTTTTTCTGGGTATTGTCATAGTATTCCTGTGATTTTCTGAAAATAATCCATGTACCGGTAAACATGATATTTATTTCAGCAGCTGATTACTGTAACTGACCAATCACAACAGAGCTTACTGGCCGCTGCAAAATGTGCTGGATACGATGTTTAGAATCAGAATCAGAATCAGACTTTATTGTCATTGTACTAGTACAACGNAAAAAAAAAAAAAAAAAAAAAAAAAGTCAGGAAATATCTCATTCTAAGGTATGATTTAAACTATTTTCCTTCTCTGGGATCAAATCTGAATTTCTCATGTGTAAGCCAACTCCCAATTTGCTTTGAGAAATTTGGTAATAAAAACTTGGCTTATACTCCAGTATATACAGTACTTTGTAAAGTAGAGTACTTGTAGTTATAAAGCGGCTGGTGAAGTGTTTGTTGAGTCGTTGCAGCTAGTCAGCGATTGATTAAAATGTTCATGGATCAGTGTTCAAGCAGAACTTGGTGTCCCATCTGGATGAATTCTGGAGCACGTCATTCCTTTATAACAGTTAACATATGCTTTTATTTTCCTTAGTTCGTGAACAATTCAGAATTTGTTTAAACCACAATTTAATAACGTGTATACATGTAATATGCATACCTGGTTTAGTATATTTTGTCAAATAAAATCTAATTTTAAGTATCAGCTGAATCCCTTTCAATGATTTTATTGATTTTAGCGTACTTATATAAAGAGTGAACCAGATAACAGGGATTCATAAATCAAGTTTCAGCTGTGATGAATTATCAGTATTGTCTGTTCTAATGGAAAGTCTGTGGTGCAGATTCAGACCGGAGAGATGCTCCAGCCCATAGGAGCCATTTGTTTGTTTTTATTTATTTAAATTTATGAAAGGAAGTGATTCAGTGGGCAGTGTTTGGCAGCAGTCAGGTGTGGGCTTACAGGTCTTTAAACCCTGCAGGATTTGTTGGGATTCACACATAGCTTCAGATTTAGTGTTGGATTGTGACATCTGAGTTAAGCTCTCCGGCAGGGATGCAGGGATTTTTTTGAGAGGTAATGAATGAATGGTAAAGAAGTCCAGGTGCCAATCATTCTGCATGATGTGTCCTCATTTTCCCTCAGAGTTCACCAAGAACTTTGGTGTGAAGGCTGTGATGAAGAACTCCGTCTTGCTGACTTGGGAAGTGCCAGAAACGTACAAATCTCAAGCACCTTTCAAGGTAAAATGAGCTCACACGTCATCCGCGGCAGATCCACCGCATCAACACACACCGCATCATCCAAGAGTCAATATCAAAGACAGACCTCAGCTAGCGTCTCATTTTATCTGCAGGTCCATTTCAAACTGCTTCTTACTCTAACATGGACACTGAGTTATGGCCGTTTAGATGTGTCATGTGGCTGCATGGCGCCCGGAGGCCAAATATCATCAAAATCACGCAGAGATGGTTTGTCTCATTATAAAAATGATGGACAAATACAGGACAAATGCAAGACGAGAAACAGCATGTCATACCAAAAAAAAAAAAAAAAANAAAAAAAAAAAAAAAACAACAAGTAACTGGATCGGAATCATCCACATACATGAAATATGTATAAGTTTGCTCAAAATTGGGGTTTAAAAAAATTCAAAATAACAGAAAATAGACAGAAATAGCTGCAGCCTGCACTCATACTTTGGCTTGAATCAAAAGTTGAGTGGAAAAAGAACATTTTTCTTCACATCGCAGTTGAAATTTATGAATCGTAAATTTTTCAACACTTTTAGGTTAATTCATAAAAATTGAATATAGTATCTGTGAGATCAGATCAAAACTCTCCATTTAGATGAAATGACTGAGTGGGCTTCAGATTTATTGATGTGAGCTGAGTATAGCTTAAAAGATCACTCAGATTTTATAATGTCTTAATTTATGTGTTTTATGAATCGCTTCTCTGACATGACAATAAGAAATAGCGTAGTAACGCCTCTTTCAGATCAAATGATAAAAGTTGCTGGTAACAGGCGTGTATGAAATAGGGAATGTAGTTGTGTGACCATGTGCCCATATCAGTGTGTTAAAGGACCATACCACCCATTTTACATGTTTGAATCTAATATATTCAATTTTCATACACGTTACATTACTGACAATCATTTCCCAAAGGATAAAACTGTATTTCAGCTTTCCTCATATTTAGTAAAATCTCTTAATCTTTCAAATTCAAATATTCAAGTGATACACCCACCTTAAAAATCCATGTTTCTCCTGCTAATAGTTACACAGCGTTATGAAATTTTTCCATAAACACAGGTCTTCTTTGGGACTATATTCCCTGGTGGAGGCATACATTCACTCCACGCTTTTTATTGAGCTTAAACACTAAAATTACATAACTTCTAAAAAAACCTGAATACACGTCTTGTTGGTGATGATGGATTACCTATCCCAAGAACGTTTACAGTATCAACAAGTTGATTTTAATAGCAGAATGAACTGAAACCAATGGAGGTCTGGAAGGTAGGAAAAACATTTTTAATTCACCGTTCCAGTAGTATGCTTTGGGAAATGATTGTCAGTAACGTTACATGTATGAAAATTGAATATATTAGGCTCAAACATGCAAAATGGGTGGTATGGTCCTTTAAATCTGAATTTCCTTGGTCTGTGGTGTAAACTTCCACCAAATGTCATTGAAATATGTGTCAGAGTGTTTCAGGATTAGCAGCTAACACACAATAAACAGGATCATAATGTTCTTGGCAGAAGGAAATTTACATAAAATAGAACTGAAGTAAACATTTCCATGATAATATAGTCATGGTTGGTATAGTACGAATTATATTGTTATATTGGAGCTCTTTATGCATTCTAGCAAAACTGGGATTATATGATGTAATGCTTATAACAGTAACAGACAAACTTTTTTTCTTTTTTCAGAGGATTAACAGAGTTTATATTCAATTCTTTAGATACACTTTGGAAAACTTCTATTTTCTTCTCAACTTCTGGGCTCCTAACAGAGCAGCTGCTCCATAAATCAACGGGAAAATCAATCCTCGCCATGTTAAATTCTGCCTGTAACTGCGCTTTATGAATGGCTGTGTTTTATGGCGCCTGTCTCTTGTCAGTCATGCCTTTGGCACAGTGTGGCTCTGATGGCGAGATAAAGTAGAGCAGGAGACGTTTATGACCATTGATCAGAAAACGGAATAATAGTGAGAAAGTAAATCATATTTACTGTATGTCACAGCGTGTAATACAAAACAATGAGTTATAAAGTGCTGCACAAAATTAAAAGCACCAAACAACATAAGTTATAGTTACATATTATGTCCCAGCACTGTACTGAAACAAATGAAGACTTGATGCACAAATCAAAGTCGCATTAATACAACTTCTGAAAGGAAGTCCAGTGACTAGGAATATTCTGACAGCTGATTATCCATGTGAGGCTGCATTCATCCTGTAAAAACAACTGTATAAAGGCTTTCGTGAAATTAGAGATGTGCAAAGTCAGCGAAACTGACCCTTATGACATCATAAAGTTACAGAGCCTCCGCAAATACTGGCAACCTTGATAAATAAAAGCAAAATGGGCTGTGAAAGAAAAAAAAAAAAAAAACNAAAAAAAAAAAAAAAAGTCTTTATTGTTTATTCTTTTGGTCTTTCATTCAAAACAGTAACAAAAATATAACCTTTAATTAAAATAACTGAAAGGAAAAATAAATTCTTAGCATGAAGCAGATGTGTTTTTCTATCAGCCTGGTGGCATCTGATCATAGTTTTGGAGACTTTCTGCTAACGCCTGTAAATCTCAGCTGTGGTGCTTAGAGATTCTTTGTCCACTGGAACCATCATCATCACCATCATCATCATCATCATCATCATCATCACTGTGTGTGGAGTCAGCATACAGTATACACACACACACGTCCTCTTACAGGACCATTTAGAAAAATATTTGTTTCATCATAAGAATTTCCTTTTCATTTCCATTATTTTACTTTAATTAAAGTTTATATTTTGTTAATATTTTGAATGAAAGGTCAAGAAGAAAAACATAAAGACTTTTTTTTTTTTTTTTCNTTTTTTTTTTTTTTTTCACAGCCCTTTTCCCTTAAATTTACCGAGGGTGCCTGTATTTGTGGAGGGCGCTGTACTTGCTGTTGGTGAAGACAGCAAGTTTGAGAAGTAAAGACACCGCTAGAAGTTTCTGGGTTGAATATCAGAGCCGCTTTAGAGGCTTTTTATGATTTATTTCTGCACTTTTCGCACCGACACAAAGCGTGATGCATTCTACATCCACAAAAAGCTTTACATGCTTTTTCTGGTGCTGATGGTGCTGATGGTGCTCCCCATGACCAGCAAACTGAATATGATGTGTAAGGTCAGTGGGCCAGATTCATAAACTATCACGCTAAGTGCCACTGGGCAGATTTCCATGGACATCAGGGCCACAGTCAGAAACACATCAATCACATGCAAACATCCTGTGGATTTCCTAACTGGGCATTTGTCAAATGAAAAAAAAACATCAGCCAAAAACAGGACACTGGACAGACAGACCTCAGACAGATTGTCATGCCTTTCATAGCAGGAATGTCAGAGAAATTTAAAGGGTTTTCTCCAAACATGATACTCTAGTACTTTTTACGCCCGGCAGCACTCTGAGACAGCATTTAGTCCACAACTAAAGATCGCGTTCTGAAACGTATTTGACGCGTGGCACAGCCAGGACTCTACGGTGCACTCTAACACCAACAGGAACAGGAACACAATGGGTGCGTTCCAAGTTCTTATCTGATCGCTCCTCAATCCTCGCATGACCCGGAAAGCAATCATCCTCCATCTTTAAGGACGTCCCAAAGCTCTTATTTCTGCTCTGAGGATGGAGGAGGCTCTAAGGAGGAGACACGAGACGATCCTACAGGAAGTCTGTTACCTGACAGACCCGCCCCTTTACTGGAAGTCTGTTTCTGATTGGTCAGATCTGCTACAGCTGATCTGATACAGCAACATGCATCTTATATGACCTCATCATGAGTTTCATCAAACATGAACAGAACAATAACAGCTACATCTCAGGTGTAAAATGACTCTGATTATTGATGTTTGATTTAGTCTGACTGATAATCTGATTAAAACAACTGGATGTGTGTTCAGTGCAGCTCTGAATGATAAAGAATCATAAAACAAGAAGCAGCAACAAAATCCTCTGACATGTTTAATAAAATGTCCCATTAGTTAAAGTTCATAACGCTGATAAACTTCATATTTTAACTCTCTGAGCAGAGAAACACTTAGAAATGTGACGATCTGTAGATTATAAAGTCAGACTGTTCTGCACGTTTGTCAAACTGTTCATGTTAATGTTACAGTAATAATCAGAATATTTAAAACACAGCAGCTCCAAGCTGATCAGCTGTGACATCATCAGCAAGCGACGTCGCTTCAGATGACACTTGAGGAGCGACCATGTTTCTTTTCTCTTGAAATCGTAGCTCCTCAGCTCCTCTGTCCTCGCTGCTTTTCCTCGCGTCTTCAGTGGGCGGGACTAAGACGCAAGGAGGAAAACATGGAAATGAATAAGAAGTTGGAATGCAGCCATAGTCCACATCTCAGAGAGCACGGATGTTTGAGGTGTAAAGAGGCGTTTATGTCAAACCGGAGGAACTTCCTCTGAACAGGAAGGATGGCTGAGACGCCGTTTATCTGCTGTTTCCATGCTGCTCTAACATCAGTCTGCTGTCATTTCCCAAAAATAACCTCCACCCCCACCCAGGCTTGGTGGTGATACAGAGTGGTTGATTCCAGAGAATTCCTGGGCTCAGCTACGTCCACATCCCACAGTGGGTGCAGCATCACAGTGATGCCGCGTGGGAATAAAAGCACCTACCTGCTCCCTCCTCCATCAGAGCTGAAGAAGCCTTTTAGGCGAACAGCAAAAAGGCTTCAAGAACATTGTTTCCACTCCGGTGGCTGCATCAGATCTTTGAGACAGCCTGTGTGGAGTGGTTTCAGAGTGGTTTTTTTTTTCTTGTGAGTGGAGAGCAGGGTGGAGAGGTTGTCAGGGAGAAGGATGTTGAGCGTTGGAGCAGGGAACGCCTCACAGACAGCAGGATTTCCATCCGCTCCGCTCGCATGCTGCGACTACTTATTCTGTGCTGGAATTAGCATTTATGGGCCAAACAGCAAATTCTCAGCATGATTAATAAGAAGAGATGAAAGACGTGAGAAGTAAAATCACTGATGTCTCATTTTATTCATATCAAAAGTGTTAAATATCACAAAAACAGCCACAAGCTGATTTTCATTCCTGATTAATATCAGCCCAGATTCAGTATGTGAAAATCACTACTGATTCACACTTAGGAGCGGTCATGCAAGTTCAATAACGCTACGAATCCCAGCATGCACTGCAGTGTGCTGCCTTCTGTAACCTATGCATTAACATAAACATATTTTCATGTGTATCTGGACGTATGACAGCACAGGAAAAACATTAGATTTCTCTTTTTGCAGCACATTTTCATATGTGTGATGGTTATTTTTGATTTCCTGCAGCAGTGTTGTCACTTTTCAATCAGGATTCAGTGGAAAGACAGAGAATGTGTCAGAAAAACAGAGGAATGGAGTTTCTGTGTTGGTGTTTTTGTTATGCTATTATTAATATCTGTCATTTGTTTTGTATGGAAATAATTTTTACAGGAACAATGTCGATTTTATAGTTTATATTTGTATATTGGCCATCACTTGTACATGAGAAATATTCTAATCAAAGAACAGTTAGGACCAAAAGTGTGTTTGAATAAATAAATAAGAGTTTACATCTGGTTTAGACAAAGAGAAATCAGCTGAGATTAAAGGACCATACCATCCATTTTGCATGTTTGAGCCTAATATATTCCATTTTCATACACATAACGTTAACATTTAAAGCATACTACTGGAACAGTGAATTAAAAATGTTTTTCCTACCTTCCAGACCTCCATTGGTTTCAGTTCATTCTGCTATTAAAATCAGCTTGTTTAAAATCGACTATTAAAATCGACTTGAAAAGTTCTTGAGATAGGTAATCCAGGTATTCAGGTTTTTTTTTTTTAGAAGTTATGTAATTTTAGTGTTTAAGCTCAATAAAAAGC
>VXCM01008161.1:14239-32595 GCA_014773175.1 Lucifuga dentata
GTGTGTGTGTGTGTGTGTGTGTGTGTGTGTGTGTGTGTGTGTGTGTGTGTAGATCCTGTATAACCAGCAGAGTGTGGAGGTTCAGGGGAACCTGAGGAGGAAGCTGATCGCTCAGCTGCAGCCTGACACAGATTATTCCTTCACGTTGATGAGTCGGGGGAACAGCGCCGGCGGTCTCCAGCAGCAGGTCTCCATCCGGACCGCTCCAGACCTGCTGACCGCCAAACCGGCTCTGTACCAGCAGGACATGGAGGAGGGAGGGAAGCTGACCGTCAGCCTGCCCAGGGTCCCTGCTGGCACCGCCGTCAGGTCCGAGCTGTCTGCCGGCTTCAGGTTTACGCTGCCACACATGCATTATTTATGATGCTGCATCGCTGGAACCTAAAAATAGATCTGTGCTGATACGATCTTATCCCACACAAATATTTCTTACCAAAGGAAAACATTGCACATTTTTCATATCCCACTCTGTTCGACATATAGGACCAGTTCATAAATGTAAGCGCATGATTTACCGTGTCGATACATGTAAATATCATCATGCAGCCACGTTCCCTCATTCCTAAATGTTTGTTAGCAGCATCTTTTAGCTTTTCCCTTAAAGAGGCATTACTACAGTGTTTCCTTATCTACATGTCAGGAAACAATTCATAAAACACACTGCCACACTAAAATTAGGAACGTTTCATTCTGTTTCATTCATAACTTCTAAATCTAAATCTAAATCTGGGCGATGTTTCAAACTGTACTTGCCTCACATGTGTTAGTGATCAATAACTTTGATAGATAAACTCACTCAGCTGATCAGTCAGTTTTTAAATGCTGAGTTTTGATCTGATCTGAGACACGTTCNCACACACACACACACACACACACACACACACACACACACCGGTGCAGATGATCACACGACAGACCTTAGTATGTGTGTTTATCTGTTATGTTAGTGTCAATCTTTTAAATTCTGCTTTGAAATTGCTTTTAAAGCAGAATTTGTGTTTCTTTGCTGGCTTAACGTGTCGATGTCGCTTTAAACCAGATGAATCAGGATAAATTGCTGCTCATAAATATGAAGCAGCTCGTTAACACACTGATATTTAAATATGGCTGAATACAAAGCCACGTTTAAGCTGTACTTAACATTTCAATTTGTCCATCACTACAACAGCCTAAAGTGACTGAACTGTTGTGTAACACGTGACTTCCTGACGCGTCGCCTCAGGAAGTTGGAAGGTCTCTGCTGTTAGAAGCCTTGGAGGTTTCCATGATGCACGCTGAGGCTAATTTGGTAGAAAAACAGAAAGTTATAGACAGACAACGTGCTCGGTGTTACATCACGGATATATCATCCGTATATCCATATATATCATCTGATGTAAGCTCGTCTGTAGCGTGAACATTTCAACAGGGATTGCAAGCCTGCTTTATTTATTTCTTCTATCCGCTTTATATCAGCTGCAGCAAAGAGTTCTTTCAGGTCAGAGACTTTTAATGCTGCCTTCCAGTTAGCTCGGAAATCAGAGTTTTTCTGACTTCCTACTTGGAAAAATGTATTGGAACGGCACTTGTAGTCGGCGTTCCGACTGAGAAACTCAGACCAAAATTCTGTACCCCAACTTCACCCTGAGTATGACGTCACTCAACATGGCGGCGCCCCATGGAAGCGAGCTTTCTGAATTGAAAGGATCAGCCAAAAGGCGAATACAGTATTTTTCTTACATGACATTGAAATAAAAAGGTCAAAATATATCGCCATGGTAACCATCTACAGTGTATAACTGTTTGCCATTGATACGTAAGTGTAAATAATTTCAGAATATTACTTCTCTGCACAAATGTTTAATATCACCGTAAAACAGCAAAACCAGACAGTCCTGTTGTCTAAATTTACTTTAGTTAGCATTTATTACTAAGTTTATTTAATCTGACAGTATTTATTGGTGTTCAGACATGNTTACTTTAGTTAGCATTTATTACTAAGTTTATTTAATCTGACAGTATTTATTGGTGTTCAGACATGTTTTTTACTTTACATTTGGCTGGAACGGTTTGAGGGCGGAAGTTGGAATTTCCCACTGGAACTGGAATGCAGCATGAGTATAAAGAAAAACTCCAGTCCCACAACCCACCACCACCATTACACCCCGTCTACCATCGCACGTTAATAACAGTAACCTCTGAGCTCCCTTGATACCAGAAAGCAATTTATTTAAGTTTAACACAACTTAATCAGCATCAGGAATCCAGTAAAGCTTCAGTTCAGGGGAAAAGCGTTTGTTCTTGTTATTATGAGCCGGCAAAGACGACCTCTGCAAATAACTCCCACTTAATTGTGTTTCAAGTGTTTGTTTCTCCGAAGAAATCACCGGTAAGTAAGCGAAATACAAAAAGAAATCTAATAAAATCTGTGTATGAATGCCCAGCTCAGACCTTCTCATCACACCGTGAATTAAAGTCTGAGAACACACTAATCCCACGACTGAAAGTGGGGACAGAACGGAAAGATCAGGGCGAATATTAAGAAAACGTCCACGTACCTGCAATAGATCACTGAGATGAGATATAGCGTTAACTTATTTTATACTGGTGTGTACACCTGTGTGTGTGTAATACAGCTGTGTTTGTGTGTTTTTATGTAGGTGGTACTACATAGTGGTTGTTCCTGTCACTCCAGCTTCTCTGAGGAGATGGGAAAGCCCTGAAGACATGGACATAGATGAGGTGAGTGGGTATATCTGTGTGTGTGTGTGCGTGTGTGCGTGTGTGTGCATGTGTGTGTGTTTATGTGCTAATCTTTGGTTTTAATCTCATTTTCGCTCGCTGCCCTTGGAGCAGGTCGATACGCAGCATAAGTAGGATCATTGTAATTTAGGAGCTGCTGGGCAGTTTTTTTTTTTGTTTTTTTGTTTTTTTGTTTTTTTTTTTTTGCGATATCAGGGAAGTGATCCAGAAAGACTTTAACCACCAAGCAGACGCACCACCCATCCTGAGTGAAGTTTCCCCCCCCCAGCTAACACAAAACTCCGGGAAAATAGTCCCAGCCGGTTTGTGCTGTTAAAATTTTCATTTGTGCTTTAGAGGTCATTTTAAAGGTCATCCTGAGGTCACTCAGCACCCTGACCTGCTCCAAACTGACCCCAAATGGTCTAATTTCTTTGTGCTTCGTTTCAATAAAAAATGAAAACAAGCGTTTTGTTCCCGGTTTAATTACAAGGGGGATCATCTGCTATACTTCACTTTGCCACTAAGGGGCGCGAAGCCACACATGTTGTGCTGAGTGACCTCAGAATGACCTATAAAATATTCTTTAATATCTAAAAAATGAGGGCAGCACAAACGGCTGAGACTATTTCCCCGGAGTTTTGCATTAGTTGGGGGAAAGCTCACTCAGGATGACTAATCAAAGTTAGTTTGGATCACTCACCAATATCGCAGAAACTGCCCAGCAGCTCCTAAATAACAGTACTTGATCCTATTTATGCTGCGTACCAGATGATCAACTGTTAAAGAGTTGGTGCTCGGCTAAGCACACCTGATGTTGGTGTTGGTGCGAGCAGAGAAAGATGGAAAATGTGCAGCTCTGCTTCCTGTTGAAAGCTCAGAGCTGCGGGCTGAAAGTGTTTCGTGTGTTGACGCTGAGCTTTCAAACCATAAATATATGTTAGATGTTATCCATCTCTCTGCCTCATGGTTCATGTTGCTGCTGGTTTTCAGCAGCACAGACAGCCGGACTGGAACATCTTATCATNTGCCTCATGGTTCATGTTGCTGCTGGTTTTCAGCAGCACAGACAGCCGGACTGGAACATCTTATCATACATTTTTTCATACATAGGCTTGACTTGGGCACACAGGTAGATGAAGACCCGCCCAGGTAGATCGTAAGATAAAATCCAAATTGCAGGACGGAAGGTATATCCAGCCCTAAAAAAAATACAATCGCGACACTGCTGTCACACACACATTAACACACAAACACACACACACACACACACACACACACACAGAGCAAGGAGATGAACCATGACATGTATATTCCATTACAACGCATATTAATCAACATTTCTGTAAATAGTGCCCATTGAAAACGTGCCTGATCGGGCCAGACTTTGTGGTGTGTGCCGCAGCCTGCCATCAGTGCCCATGGAGCAGAGCGTATCCTGCCACGCGGACTAGTTTTTACCGGCACAGCTCAATTTGAGAACCTCTCATCCAAACAACTTCACACGTGACGCTGCACGTCCTTGGGTCCTGATCAATAAACCTGCTGAGTATCAGCTTCATACAGTGCCGGGTTCTAGAGATGTTGGTGCTACAGACAGAGNAACCTGCTGAGTATCAGCTTCATACAGTGCCGGGTTCTAGAGATGTTGGTGCTACAGACAGAGATTAGTTAGTTAGATTTATATTTCTATTAGTTACATGTATATTTCTGTTCTACTAGTTAGATGTATATTTCCACGGTGTCCTGCCCACCGCCACAAGTAGATTTTCAACCTGTGGGAAACACTGAAGCGTCACCTGTATATGCGCATTCCTGACGTCATTCCTGTCAGGGTCATTTCTGCCCAGCTAAGCGATTCTTTCCAACCTGTGAGTGAATCTGTTGCTTTAGGTGTCATTTAAAATATGGAGGCTGAACACACTGAGTTTCCTAAAGGCAGCGCCACTTAACTCAGCTCTTCATTAAGCAGTTTTGTTTTGCTGAAGACTCAGACAAGCATTCACAGCCATCTGCTGAGGAAGCAGCTCAGCAACCTATTACAGCAAGATTACACACATCAGCATTTTTATCACCGACAGCCTCCTCTTCTCCTCTGGATAATTGTTTCAGCAGAGACACATGACATTATCAGGTTGAACCCGAGCTGAATGTAAAGCGGCAGCGGGCAGGCTGAGTGTGTGTGTGTGTGTGTTTTCTCTGCACAGACTGTCCGTGCCATGACGAGACGCTCTGACAGGGAAACGTGGCCGTAAAAATCAGCCCTGACTCACACTATTCTCTGTGCTCGTCCTTCACTTATTGCTTTCAAATCTGTGTGTCTGATCAGACGGCAGAACGTTTGACAAAGTCAATACAAAACAACGTAGCGACAGTATTGGAGGAGAGTTGTGCTTGTTGATTTTTGTTGCTCGATCATGGACAAACCGGCATCGTCTGAGAAGCACATTTACAATAAACCTCTTTTTGTTTTTTTCCAATTAGTGGATGAAGTTTCAATCCTGTCAGCCAGGCTTGCTGCTCTGTGCATCGCTGTTTCTGGGCTTTGCGTCATTTTAGCAGAAGAGAAGAAGTAGAAGAAGACTGACAGGAAGGCCAAAGCAAACACAGCGAGCAGCATGTTTTTGCTGCTGTCTCAGATAATGGATGTTTTTGTCTCGTCCATTCCATTTCAGTTTATACAGATACAATAGATCGGTGCTGAAACTGTGATAGGAATTTGAATTACAGCAGGAAAATAAAAGGCTGCAGGTCATTTACATTAAAGATCACATGAAACAGGAAAACCACTGAAAACGGTCACATCCTGTAAATCTTAAAGGACCATACCATCCATTTTTGAGCCTAATATATTCAATTTTCATACACGTAACGTTACTGACAATCATTTCCCAAAGCATACTACTGGAACAGTGAATTAACAATGTTTTTCCTACCTTCCAGACCACCATTGGTTTCATTTCATTCTGGTATTGAATGGTATCTGGTTTGATATTTGAAACTTGGGATAGGTAATCCATCATTGCCAACAAGTCTATTCGGGTTTCTTGAGAAGTTATGTAATTTGAGCGTTTAAGTGCAATAAAAAGTGAATTATGTCTCCATTTCAGTTTATACAGATAAAATAGATCGGTGCTGAAACTTTCAGGATGATATTCCCACCGGGGAATATAGTCCTGAAAGACTATGAAGAAGACCTGCGTTTATGGAAAAATTTATTGAAATTTTAAAAGATTAAGAGATTTTGTAAAATATCAGGAAAGCTGAAATACAGGCAGTCCCCGACTTACGAACGACCTGTACTTACAAACCGGCCACCATCAAGCCTATTAAGTTAAAAATTCAAATTACAAACATTGATTCGTAATAATGAACGGCGCACTACTTTACGACGCATGTTAAAACTTTGTGCGTCGTCAGCGGTTCAGCAGTATTATTATTATCTTCTGACATGCAAGACATCAATAGGAGCGAGAGTAAGTGTTAACCCCCCCCCCACACANCTCCATTATGTTTATGATGTTTTAGTATATCTGGAAGTGTTTCTTTAATGTTTCTTATGCATAGAAAGGTAAAATATATACGCTAGATATGCACCTTGCGTAACTGTTCCAACTTACGAACAAATCTGACTTACGAACAGCCGTGGGAACGGAACTCATTCATAACCTGGGGACTGCCTGTACAGTTTTATCTTTTGGGGAATGATTGTCAGTAACATAACGTATGAAAATTGAATATATTAGGCTCAAACATGCAAGTATGCATGGTATGGTCCTTTAAATTGCAACCCTCATGCATCAGAGGGCCGAACAAAAACTTAAACTTAGTTATAAAACCATTATCTTTTTTACAGAAAGCACACAGTGAAACTCACTGCGTTCTCCATTTACTCAGGTTGCATGAGATACAAACTCCAAAAAATTATTATTATCATTTATTAATGGCTGCAGTGCCTCTCACTATGCAGAAGTTATTCACCATGCTCTTAATTTTCAGTTGGCTTCATAGAACAGTCAGCATTTTCTCTTGTGTTAAACCAGGCACAGACTGTATGACTTTCAGTGATTGTTGCATTATTTGCACGATTGCACAACCGTTCTAAAGCATGAACTCTGTGTTTATGCTGTACGTCATACACAGGACTTACACTGTCCATTTAAACAGAACCTCCACTTTGTTTTGTCCACTGACAATTCCAACAAAGTTTCATTGAAACAACATGGCCAGTGATGTAGAGGGTGGCAATGCATCCTCAAACCAGACGTAAACCCAAGCAGAAGAGGAAACGGAAGGATTAAAATCGAGAAAACAAAGAAGAAAGTCTTTTAAAATGTTGAGAAAGGCCATTCTGTTAACCTGCTCTCAGTTTCTTCTGTCCACTTCCTGACACTCTCCTGCTGCCACCACGTTGCTGTCATAGAGCATCTCCCTTCCTGCAGACATCTCAGGTACCTTTAGCACCAAGTGGAGGCTGTGGTCAACATTTCTGACATGCCAGAAATCCACCTGAGCATCCCATGGTCAAATCCTTACTTGTTCCAGCAGTAAAACTCGCCTTGGACCTACAGTCTCCACTAGGCTTTAATAAGCTATAAGCCCACCATCTTTGGTTTTTATAAGAAGTCATTATCTCTCAGTGTACAACTTTCTTCAGAAAATTGCTCAAGCAAAGGAAATTCTTTTTTTTTTTTTTTTCCCCTCACAATGAAAACGCGCACAGTGAGTGGAGTAAATACACCTGAACCAATCTGTTTTATTTTTCTTCCTGTTTCCCAGCAGGCAAGTATCTGAAATCTTTGCAGCTTGGTTGATAAAGTGAGTTACTTTTCCAGACAAAATAGCTTCGCTCAGGCTGTCAGGAAACCAACAAATGTTTTACTCTGACAGAGCTTTCTCCACCGGCTCAGTCACAACATATTTCACCGTGTGCCAGTTAAGGCTGACTCGGAGAAGATATGCCTCAGAGATAGGAAGCAGGTGGTTGAGAGAGATGTCTTAAACACACGCGCGCACACACACACACACGCATGTCTGCATGCACCATCTGAGCTGCTGTAATGAAGCCGTGACCTTGGTGCCTGCGTTTGAAGGTCACTGCAGCCTGATGGAGGAACAGCCATTGCTCAGCTTTCAGCTCTAACTGAACACGTCCAGAAACCAAGCTTCTTCCTCGTCATCATTTCTGCTCTACCTTCCAAACGTGCATCTGTCCTAAATGAAGCCGATGAGAATGAAGGTTCCAGCTCTTTGATTCTCTTCATGACGACATTCTGGAGTCTTATCTTGCCATGCAGGAGTTTAATGTTTGCTCATTTACATGTGTTTTTACTGTCTGAGCATGTTAGAGCGCTCGCTGTGAGACAGGAAATGCTTCGTCATGTAGATGCACTTTCTCCATTGCACAGAAACGTTTTGACGCTGACATTTCGGCTCATCACTACTGGCTTTCGTGAAGTTTTCTCCGCTTTGGAACATTCACGTACAGTCTGTGGAAGTGAAGATTTTACAGGAAGTCACCACAGAAAAGTCATTCATAAATCCATGAGCAGAATCAAAAAGCTTGTTTCTTAAATGAATCAGAGCTTATTAAAGGACCATACCACCCATTTTGTATGTTTGAGCCTAATATGTTAAATTTTCATACATGTTACGTTACTGACAATCCTTCTCAAAGCATACTACTGGAATGGTGAATTAAAAATGTTTTTCCTACCTACTGCCATTGGTTTCAGTTCATTCTGGTACGCTATTAAAATCAACTTGAAACGTTCTTGGGATAGGTAATCCATCATCACCAACAAGACGTGTATTTTTAGAAGTTACGTAATTTTAGCGTTTAAGCTCAATAAAAAGCGTGGAGTGAATGTATGCCTCCACCGGGGAATATAGTCCCAAAAGAAGACCTGCGTTTATGGAAAAATTTAAAGGACCGTGACTTCATAAGGCTGTGTAACTATTAGCAGGAGAAACATGGATTTTTAAGGTGGGTGTATCACTTGAATATTTGATTTTGAAAGATTAAGAGATTTAGCAAAATATCAGGAAAGCTGAAATACGGTTTTATCCTTTGGGAAATGACTGTCAGTAACATAACATGTATCAAAACTGAATATATTAGGCTCAAACATGCAAAATGGGTGGTATGGTCCTTTAAAAGAATCAGAGGTTATTAATAGAGAATGAGTTCTAAATGCACAACCCCATTTATGAGCTAAAATCAGGTAGTAAATCATCTGGATTAAATATGGTTGTGGATAAAAGTCACAGGATCATATCACCACACAGCAGTAATAGAAACTTATCAGCAAAATGCAATAGAAAGTATAGAAATAAATAAACAGGATGAGGAGAAATATTGAAGAAATATAAGAGAACAGCAATTTGTTCTGAAGCTTGTGGATTGAAATCAAATGAATTTAAATCAAATGCTATCTAATATAGGGTTTAGGCATGAGGCCTTGCATGTAACTCAGTCTGACCTCTGACCTTCCTCTGTTTGGAGGCTCAAAAAGTTTTTTTTGTCTGCACAGAGAGCCTGACATGCTTTAATTGTTGTTATATGTCATGTTGTGGTTCGTTCCATCTTCATGCCTCCTTGCGGTGTTTCTGACTCACGGCGTGTTTTTTGCAGCTCCTGGAGGCCAATGCTGACAGCAGCCTGCAGAGGAAGAAGAGGCAGAGCCAGGACTTCCTGCAGCCCTACATCGCTGCCAGGCTGAACACGCTGCCTGAACTCTTCACTCTGGGTGACGAGAAGAAATACAGCGGCTACTACAACAAAGTGCTGCCCGGACAGCAGCAGTACCGCTGCTTTGTGCTGGCTGACCTGAAGAGCCACGAGTCTGTGAGTAACAGCAGCTCAGACAGGAAGAAGCATCCATTCCTTCTGTCTTTACAGCGCAGATACTGTATTTAGCTTAGCTTAGCACAAAGACTGGAAGCTGAGGGAAACTGATAGTTTCTGTGAAAGAGAAAAAAAAAAACACCTTAAAGGACCATACCACCCATTTTGCATGTTTGAGTCTAATATATTCAATTTTCATACACGTACTGTTACTGACAATCATTTCCCAAAGCATACTACTGGAACGGTGAATTAAAAATGTTTTGCCTACCTTCCAGACCTCCTTTGGTTTCAGTTCATTCTGCTATTAAAATCAACTTGTTGATACTGTAAACGTTCTTGGGATAGGTAATCCATCATCACCAACAAGACGTGTATTCAGGTTTTTTTAGAAGTTATGTAATTTTAGTGTTTAAGCTCAATAAAAAGCATGGAGTGAATGTATGCCTCCACCAGGGAATATAGTCCCAAAAGAAGACCTGTGTTTATGGAAAAATTTAAAGGACCGTGACTTCATAAGGCTGTGTAACTATTAGCAGGAGAAACATGGATTTTTAAGGTGGGTGCATCCAGTGGCTTCACTGGGGTTGGTGTCACCCGGCACGGTATCTCCGTGACCCGTGACAGGTGGTTTCAGAGCTGGTACCAGCAATTCAGGTTGTCGGCGGGGGATGGGACGATGAACTGGGAGTTATTTATCGCTTTCTCTCTGCTTTCGCTTTCTAGAGACACCCGAGTTAAGGAGTGTGACAGGTGTTATAATGGTACTGAGGGGGGCGAATGGGGAGTCCGGGGTTTGGTTTCGCTTTGTCGGTTTCTCTTTCACGTTCTTGGGGCTGCCCGAGGTACCGACGTGAAGTTTGGGGGGGGAGGGGGCACCACTGGGTGTCATCCCCTCAGATGGTGTCACCCCTTGATTTTGAAAGATTAAGAGATTTTGCAAAATATCAGTAAAGCTGAAATACAGTTTTATCCTTTGGGAAATGATTGTCAGCAATGTAACGTGTATGAAAATTGAATGTATTAGGCTCAAACATGTAAAATGGATGGTATGGTCCTTTAAAATCCAAATTCTTTTATGTTGGGTGTTATCAGCTACTAGCCTCTAGTCAATGATACAACCAACACTCATCTGGGTTTTGTTCAGAGTCGTGAGTGTATGAAGCTTCATATTTAGGATGGAATGACTGAGGTGTTCCTAAAACCGCAGTGTCTCACTTTCTCTGTCTGTAAGTGTGACCTTACCGTATATACTCAACTATAGGCTGAGTGTTTATTACCAAACTTCACAAAGCAAATCAGGGGTCAGCTTATACACGAGAAATTCAGATTTGATCCCAGAGAAGGAAATTTCCAGGGTGTAAATACTACCATTACCACTACCCATGAAAATAGTTTAAATCATACCTTAGAATGAGATATTTCCTGACTAAACATCTTATCAGCACATTTTGTGGCAACCAATAAGAGCTGCTGTGATTGGTCAGTTAGTAATCAGCTGCTGAAATAAATATCATGTTTACTGGTACGTGGATTATTTTCAGAAAATCACAGGAATACTATGACAATATCCAGAAAAACAGGTAATTTGCTAAACTAATAAATTGATGGAACAACATCAGGGCTTATATGAGATCAGCTTGTACTCGCGTATATACGGTAATATACAGTGTTTAAATATGACAGCTGAGTTTTTAGTTACATGTGTGTCCGCCTGCTTGTCGTCTTTGTGCTAATCTGGGCTGAAAGCATTCTGGCTCTTTCTGATCCAACTTCTATTAAAGACTCTCCATATTTTCAAAATTCTCCTTTAAAGTGAAACATAACACATCCTGAAAAGCTTCTTTTTGCTGATGTTTACTGGCTGCTGCAGAGCGACATCACTTTTTTTTTTGTGAAAATGTAAATGTGTTGTTTTAAGGACCTCTTGTGGCTGAAAGCTTGTTGCACCGCCGCTGACTGTGGATACGAGTCTTTGCTGCCTCTAAATGGAGAGTCGATGGAAAGGCACTGCAAGAAAATCTAGATTGTGTGTTCAGATGATGTTTCTAAAGCTGCAGCAGGTGTGAGTCGTAGCACATCAGTGGTCTGGGCTGATGCATGTGGTGTTGGAGTAATGGTTCAGACCTTTGCCACATATCATGCTGTTCACAGAGAGCTCACAGGCCCAACAGTCCTCTCATCTCGCTTTTTTACCAATATAAATCCAGACTTCGTATACACAGGGCCCAGCTCGCTGATACCACTTGAGGGATGGCAAAGTTGAGCATTAGACTGAATGAAGTTGTAAGTTACAGCGTGGCTTGCATGCAGCAGTGTCAGAAAAGGTTCACGGTGCTGAGCGTGAATCCTTTTGCCCTTTAATAAATCATAAAACTACAGCGGAGGCCGAGTGAATGGCTGGGGGAACGTGGATGGGTTTTTAATGTGGCTCTATAGGTGTTTGTCCGCATCCGTGGCCTTTTAAAATCATCATATGAATAGTTCTCATAAAACTTTGTAAAAACTTTCTTTTTACCATGTGGGTCACATTTCAGTGCACACAGCTGCGTCTCCCATACAGTTTCCAAAGATCGTGCATTACTGAGGAGTTTGTTGTGAATGGCATTACTTTCCCTCCCTGGTGTTTTCTACCTGTGGAACAAAAGCTCAGCCCCTCAGGCTGCCATGCTTACATGCCAGGCACGTCGCTGTGATGCGAATCACGTCCTTGAGTCATGCATACATTAGCAGGTACAGCTCAGAGCTGGTGAGGGCACGATCCCAGCTTAGACTCAGCTGTCACTCACAGCAGTCTTACTTCCTGTCTACAGAGCATAGTATCTGCTGGGTTTTTTCTTCTTCTGATTCTCTAGTTTCCAGTGTTTAGATTTTCTGAGATCAGAATATTTTCTCCTCTTAAAGGACCATACCACCCATTTTGCATGTTTGGGCTTAATATATTCAATTTTCATACATTTAACATTACTGACAATCATTTCCCAAAGCATACTACTGGAACGGTGAATTAAAAATGTTTTTCCTACCTTCCAGACCTCCATTGGTTTCAGTTCATTCTGCTATTAAAATCAACTTGTTGATACTGTAAACGTTCTTGGGATAGGTAATCCATCATCACCAACAAGACGTGTATTCAGGTTTTTTTAGAAGTTATGTAATTTTAGTGTTTAAGCTCAATAAAAAGCGTGGAGTGAATGTATGCCTCCACCGGGGAATATAGTCCCAAAAGAAGACCTGTGTTTATGGAAAAATTTAAAGGACCGTGACTTCATAAGGCTGTGTAACTATTAGCAGGAGAAACATGGATTTTTAAGGTGGGTGTATCACTTGAATATTTGATTTTGAAAGATGAAGAGATTTAGCAAAATATTAGGAAAGCTGAAATACAGTTTTATCCTTTGGGAAATGATTATCAGTAACGTAACATGTATGAAAATTGAATGTAACAGGCTCAAACATGCAAAATGGGTGGTATGGTCCTTTGAGCATATTGAGATGTGAGAGAGGGGTTTGGTCCAGAGGAGAAGCTGTGACTTGTGGCTTAAAACTTCAGTTCCAGGACTGAAACTCAAGCTGTGCTGAGAGAACAAGTTTCCTAAAACAGCTGATGGATTTAGTTTTTCTGACCTGAGTAACCAAACACAGAAGGCTGCTCAAACTCTTACAGTTTAATAACTGAAGAGTGTCGATAAGTTTATAGCACAAAATGTTCATTCATCTAAAGCATAAATAGTTGGCATCATGCTTTGTTGTTTTGTCTCAAGAGTCAGAAGGGCAGATTAATATTAGATTTGTCTCTTTACACCCAGTCTTTTAATGATTGTTATTAATGTTAACAGGGCAGCATGGTGGCTTAGCAATTAGCACTGTTGCCTCACAACAACAAGGTCCTGGGTTAGATTCCTACTTGGTCCTTTCTGTGCAGAGTTTTCATGTTCTCCCGTGTCTGCATGGGCTTCTTCCAGGTGCTCCGGTTTCCTCCAAAAACAGGCAGCTTTGGTAAATTGGAAACTCTAAAGTGTGAGAGTTCAGGATAGGACCCAAAAGCTGAGCTAAGGATCACTCGTCTTTACTGGATGATGCAGGTCAAAAATAATACAGACTTGACAACTTAAATAGCAAAACTGGTGCAGGCAAAAACAATTAAAAAAAAAAAAAAAAAAAAAGCTATCCGGTAACAAATGTTAAGGAAGCTAAGGCAGAGGGACAGTCCATAAACAGGTCACAATACAGAACCAGGTCAGCAAGTAGTACAGCAAATCCAAAGCTGCAGCTGACGCGCTCGGGCAGGCACTGGTGACGAAGTGGCAGATAAATAAGCTGCAATGCTGATGAAGTAATGAGCAGCAGGTGCGTCAGTCAGGTGACCAGGTGAGCGAGAAAGACAGAAGGTACGTCACAGAAGAGTGACGTCATGACAAAATTGACCGCAGGTCTGAATGAGTTTGTCTGAATGTGTGTCAGCCTGTGATTGGCTGGTGACCTGTCCAGGTGTACCTGCCTCTCACCCAATGACCGCTGGGATAGGCTCCATCCCTCTGTGACTCTGAATAGGATAAGCAGGTATAGATAATGGATTAATGTTAATACCTCATTATACTTCATAGGAAGTAGAACTTTGACAAAAAGGCTTGTCGCCTTGTCGACATATGATACCTCCCTTGGCTGTTTCTGCTCCAGATATCAGGTGGTTGGCTGGTTGCGACATGGTGAGGGTCCAGAGGCAGAGTTTGACTTTTGTTCTGTTTAGACACATTACTAGTTGTTAACACTCGTGCAGCGCCCGTTCAAAACGTGCCTGTTTGGAATGGGACGGACTTCATGGTGTGCACTACAGCCTGCCATCATTTAGTTCCTCATGAGCTAGCTTTGTTTGCTGTACGGGGTCGGGTTGAGACCGTGGTACTGGACCGGGCCCGGAGTGTATCCTGCCACGCATGGGCTACTTTTTACTGGCACAGCTCAATTTGAGAACCGCTCATCCAAACAACTTCACGTGACACTGCACGTCCTTGGGTCCTGAGCAATAAACCTGCTGAATATCAGCTTCATACAGCGCCGGGTTCTAGAGATGTCGGTGCCACAGACAGAGAAACTGTAATTATAATAAGGATGAATGCTGAGGCAGAGGGACTGAGCTGTCAGTCGTCAGCCTCTGTCACTGCCACCGTTGCTGTTCTGTGTTGTGGTGTTTTCCAGGTGACAAGCTGATTGTAGTAACACACTGTTCTATCTACTGACATGGAGAGGCATAAAATGAACTCCAGTTCTTCAGGACTGTACTGTGCAGACTGTTCTAGAACACATTCTTTCATCTTTTTATCTTACAACTTTTTTTTTTTTTTTTNTTTTTTTTTTTTTTTGTTTTTAAAGGTTCCTTTACCTTTATACAAAAACAATGAACATAGAAAAGACAAACAAGAGGTCTGGGGCGTAATCAGTTCAATTAGTGCAATCAAAAAATACTCAGTATTACTATATACTCAGGAATACTCAGTATTCCTGCTGGTTGTAGAAATCCTGTTTCCTCCTGTGTTTATCACCTTCAGCTTTCTGAAGTCTGAGAGTAAAAGTCATTTTCTCCATTGAGCGTACAGAGTTTGCTAGGTTTGTGAAGAGGCTGATGGTGGCAGCGGTGGTGGTGGTGGGNGTCTTCTAAATGAAGAAGAAGAAGAAGAAGAAGAAGAAGAAGAAGAAGAAAGAATCAGGGGTTGGCTTATGCACAAGATCGGCTTATACTTGCGTATATACGGTACTATACAGTGTTTAAATATGACAGCTGAGTTTTTAGTTCTTCTTCTTCATTTGGTAACAGTTTTTTTTTTTTACTTACGGCCATAAAAATCTGTAGAAGATATGAGTCACTTTGACTAAGACCTCTAGGGATGTTTCCCAAATAAAAAGAAAGGAATGTGACATCCATTTTCAAACCCAGGATCTCTGAGACCAGGCGGCCCACTTCTTCCCAGACAGGCTGGATGATTGGGCAGAGCCGAAATATATGAGCGTGATCCACCAGCATGGACCCACGCTCCCTCCATCAGGATACTGAGACCCACTTAGTTTGGATTTCTGCTTGGGAGTAACGAAGAGGCAAATCAAGTTATTCCAACAAAAATCTCTCCAAAGGTGGGAATTTGTGGAAGTCGTCGGAGTCTGCCAGGCTTGGAGCCACGCCTC
Organism: Lucifuga dentata; assembly: GCA_014773175.1. Taxonomy (NCBI): domain Eukaryota; kingdom Metazoa; phylum Chordata; class Actinopteri; order Ophidiiformes; family Bythitidae; genus Lucifuga; species Lucifuga dentata. Next base: position 29,988 of record VXCM01008161.1, read on the forward strand.
CTCTGGTATTTCCATTTTAGTTTCTCTCTCCCAGCGTTGCTTTATATAGTTAGTTGAGTTTTTATTCATTAAAGTCATACCCTTATATAATCTACCCATGATCCTTTTGATATCTTACAACTTTTGATGTATCATGGGGCTTTAAGATGGTGCATTGGTCAGTTAAGGAAAGGAATTTCTTACTCCAGGCTACCATGACCATGACAGTACATCTGCAGGGAGAACAGTGGATCTACTTAAAGGACCATACCAGTGATTGTGCATGTTTGAGCCCAATATATACAATCCATGTATGTGTTACATTACCATTTCCCCAAAATATGTAGTTTAGCAGTAAACTTGTTTTTTTCTTACCTTCCAGACTGCCACTGGCTTCAGATCATTCCAGTATGCTATAAAAATAAACTTGCAGAGACTTGAAACACGCTTGAGATACGAAATCCATTTCCAAAAAAAAAAAAAAAAAAAAGAGTGAGATATGAAATCCATCTCAATGAACATTATAAAAACTACTAGGTTTTTTTTACCCAAGTAACTTTATGTAACCAATCCAACACAGAGCTTCATGGAAGACAATGTATTTCTCCGCCAGGAAATATAGTCCCAGGAGAAGACAGCTTTTACAGAGAAATGAAAACGTGCCTTCTACAATCGTGCATAAGTGTTGGCAGGTGAAACATTGGATTTTAAGATTTTAAGTAACACCTGAACATTTGATTTTGAAAGATTAGGGGATTTGGAAAATATAACATGAAAAATAAAATACAGTTTCATGTTCTGGGAATTGTTAGTACTGTAACATATATGCGGTTTGTATTCGGCTCAAACGTGCACAATTGCCGGTATGGTCCTTTAAACTTGAAGTTGTTCTAAAACAGGTCACACAATCTAATGTGTATTTGCAGTCTAGAACCGTGGTATCAAATCTGAGCTGAAACAAATCAGTCATCACAATGTGTGGAGACGTTATTGTAATTTGATCTGTATTATTTTCTTTGGGATCATGAATACATGCAGTAATAAATCAGCTGAGAGGGACAGTCACGTGCAAAGTGTTTGTGCATCTGAGGAGGGAGTTTTTTTTCCCTCTAACAAATGGCAGTTTTAACACATTCTGACAGTTTTTGGCTGAAACAGTTCTGGCTAATTGCATTAAACCAACACCCAGAGGTCAATCAAACACGCTAAATTACAGTTACATGCTGAATGCCTTACTTTGCTCTGCTGCCCCTCCACCAACCACAGCTTGTGAAGAGTTTAGCCTTGAATTTGGACAGCACTGGTGTCATTGTGTTAAGGACACAGCACCAGAGACCCGAGATTTAGCGAGTGGCACACGGTGGAATGTGATTCAATCCAGCACAAAAATAGAAGCTTAATGACATTCATAAAAACAGCAGAAGAAAGCTTAGTTTTTATTGCTCTTACAAAGCTTCTGGCAGAGCACAGGCGAGAGAGAGAGAGAGAGAGAGGGTGGAGACTGAAGCAAAAGGGCACTGCGGCGTTGTGTAGCACCCAGTGCTGGTAAACAAGCTGGGACGTGTGAAATTGGATAAAAAAAAAAAAAAAAAAAGGCCACATGAAAAGTGTGATCACTAACAGCAGAGGAAAGAGAGGATGGTGAGGGTGAACGACAGCTTCCTCTGAATGCAGAACCCTGTGGGAGTGACAGAGAGGTGAGCAGAAGAGTAGGAGGAGGAGAAATAGAAGAGAGGGAGCTTAATGGTGGGATAAGATGGGNAAAAAAAAAAAAGGCAATTCAACTTTGAATTTACATGACCTTAAAAGAGATTTAGCTGTTATACTAGTTACTTATTAGTAGTTATTTAACTGTTCATAATTTGTTGAAGTTGTAAAAGTTAATAACTACTGTATATACTCGAGTATAAGCCGATCTGATATATAAGCCGACCCCCTGATGTTGTTCCATCAATTTATTAGTTTAGTAAATTCCCTGTTTTCCTGAGTATTGTCATAGTATTCCTGTGATTTTCTGAAAATAATCCACGTACGGGTCGTGGCTGTTTTAAAACTTCCCCGCTTTAACGGGGCTTCTCTTCCTGACGCACACCATCAAATTAAGTTTCAAATTAAGTTTGAGCAGCAGGAGTAAAGGGTTAATGGGGTTACCATCGTTTTTATTTGTATCACGGAAAAGGTGTGTCACTCATCAACACGCATGAAGACCCACCATAAGTTGTTTGAGGTGTGTTGTGTGCTGCAGGTAAAGCACACAAATGCAGAACAAGCAACCGGATGAAGCAGAAAAAACCTGAGACTGAGACAATACAGAGCAGTCAGATGAAAACCAGATAATCAACAGCTGCAATGGAGAACGAGTCGATTCGTAAGTCAGGGGACAACAAGTAAAGGAGCAAGAGAAGCATTCAACTGGAGCGATGTAGGAGATCTGTGTCGAAAAGCAGTTTTACTTTCAGGAGCCAGGAAGGCAGACAGGCCAGGCCACATATGTCAAACTACAATTATACATCTATATCTATAATAACTGGCCCACCGGTTAGCGTGAACATCACATATACTACAAATCCCAGAATGCACTGCAACAGCTGGCATGTCAATCAGCACCTGCAGCACCAGCTCCTCCCCT
>VXCM01008162.1:0-18193 GCA_014773175.1 Lucifuga dentata
ATGGAGGCAGATGATTCGCTGTGGTGACCCCTGAAGGGAAAAGCCGAAAGGAAAAGAAGAAGATTTTTATCTATTTTTGATGGATTCTTCACGTTTGCAGCAGACTGAAAAACAAAGTCTGCCCCGATTGGATATGTCTTCCTCATATCACTTCCTGTCCTACAGCAGGTTTCTGATAACATTAAAAAAGTTATTGAACATTTTTTAAAGTGTATCCTTTATTTATTTATTAATTATTTATGATTTATTCCTTTAATGACACATTGATGATTTTAGGATTTAATAACATCACTTTTATTTTAATAAGTGTTGTTTGTTCTTAAAAATCCATCCATCCATCCATCCATTTTCTATACCCATTTGTCCTGTTAAGGGTCACGGGGAGCGGAGCCTATCCCAGCAGTCATTGGGCGAGAGGCGGAGTTCACCTGGACAGGTCGCCAGTCTATCGCAGGGCTGACAAACTCATTAACATGCATGTCTTTGGAGGTGGGAGGAAGCCGGAGCAAACCCACGCAGACATGGGGAGAACACGCTAACTCCACACAGAAAGGACCCGGTCGGATTCAAACCCGGGACCATCTTGCTGTGAGGCGACATGCTAACCACTGAGCCACCGTGCCGCTGGTTGTAAAAAAAATGCTTAAATTATTTGTTTTGCTTTATTTTTTTCATTCTCAGGTGAAGAGTGTGGTCCTGTCTGAGTGCAGGGAGGAGGGACACTTCCAGTGGGACATTTTGTTTGAAGGAAAAGGACTCAAAGCATTTGACGTGGAGGAATATTCACTTCCTCTGTGGGCAGGAACCTGGAAGATCATGAACTTTGTTTTCAGGCAGAAGAAGAACACCTGGGATCACCTGTGGCCTGATTTCCAAAAAAACCCCACAAACAGGCTGCAGCAGCTGCAGCATCTGAAGCAACAGGTCAGTTTATTTACCTTCAGTGCACAATCACACACATCCAGTCCCAGGGTTGACTGATAAGTAGTGAGCTGACCCACAATGAAACGAGCAGGTCTGGATTATTTTAGTAATGAAAGTGTTGAGGAAGTTAAAAAAAAAAAAAAAAAAAANAAAAAAAAAAAAAAAAAACAGCAAATTTGATCTTCTTCAGTTCCGATTACTGATAGCTGTATTTCTTTCCATGTGGCAGACCTTATATAGACAGATAAACCCTAACCCTTATTCATGATACAACGAGCCTATACGAGAAAAGTATAACTAATAACCAATCGCAACCATCAAAGTATAACTAATAACATTAGTTAATAAGTAAACATTAAAGTATGACTAATAACCAATCACAAACATTAAAGTACAGACTAATAACCAATCATTAACATTAAAGTGTAACTAATAACCAAACGCAAACCTCAAAGTATAACTAATAACCATTCAGTAACATTAAAGTATAACTAATAACCAATCATTAACAATAAAGTGTAACTAATAACCAATCATTAACATTGAAGTGTAACTAATAACCAATCACTAACATTAAAGTATAACTAAGAACCAATCACAAACATTAAAGTATAGACTAATAACCAATCACTAACATTAAAGTATAGACTAATAACCAATCATTAACATTAAAGTGTAACTAATAACCAATCACTAAAAGTATAACTAAGAACCAATCACAAACATTAAAGTATAGACTAATAACCAATCACAAACATTAAATCCAAAAAGCTACACCCAGAATAAGCCTCTGTAAAATCTTATAATTTGAGGTATTGCTGTGTTTGGGTATTAATGAGAACTAAGTTACCTAAATTAACTAATTAACTAAATTACCTCTGTAACATGACTTTATAACTTTTTCACAAGCAGAGGAAGAATTCGGCTCTGCTCCATGGAGACTAAATTGTTAGGGAACACCTGATTACTTTATCCTTAGAAATAAAACCCTTAGTGCAAAGGAATTAATCTGTTTATTTCTCTGTATTCATTTTTATTTTTTGTGTTTTGTACTCTCATTTAACTGAAGAAGTAAAGTTTTTATTTTTTTAAAATCAACATCTTGTAAGTTTTGATTTCTTCAGAAGAGGACAGGAACACACCCAGAGAGGGTTTTTTCTAAACAGCTAAGCTGGTTTAGATTTAGCCTAAGTCTAAATCTAAACCAGCAAACAGGTATATATTTACAGAAATAGATCTGATAGCACAGCGACTCAGGTAAAGAGGCGGGTCCTGAGTACTGGCTATGATCAGCATTAAATAAGTGTGCCTTATCAGAGAGAATGATCAGCCCAGTTTTTGACACTGGCAATTTCTAAACAAAATCCTTCTTAAACGAGGGTCTAGATTTATGGAAAAAAGTTTTCCTTCCCTGCTTCTAGCGGCTCAGTAACAAGGAGTAACATTTTTAATCTAAAAGAGTTGATGACAGGCCTGCTAGTTACAAGTTTTGAAATAAGTGGCATAAGATATGGCGTATGATTGGCTTATTTAGGTGAGCGAATAATGTAATTTTTATGCAAGTGAGGGCCAAAGGTGAAGCGGCAGCACTTCCTGTCACCTCAAACAACCTGCGATCCAGTTAATTGTCAGATAATTTATTAACAAGGCAAGACAATTTAAAACTGGCTGGATAGCAGGAATAACAAAGGGTTTTTTTTTTTTTTTTCAATTTATACATTTTTCAAAATGTTTATTTCGGGAACACAACAAGCAGCTCCTTGAATTAACTTTTGTGATGATACTAAATATGTAAAGTCTAATTGCTGAAAGATTTAGAATGATTGAACATACAGAAAAAAAGTCATGACGTTTGGCAGCATTGGTGTCCCTGCTTTGGCACAAAACGCCTCCAAGGTTTCCAACACAGTGAGAGAACCATTGTTTTATGCACAGACATAGCTTGGCTGTTGCTATGGTAACCCAAAGCTGATAGGACCACCGATCCATCAATCAAATCCTATCCAGTCCTTTGTATCCAAGTCTACTATCGCTCTCGCCCTTGGAAGTTATGTTATTGAGAAGCGACAAAGCTAGCTTTAGCTAGGAGGCTAACTTGTGCTTTAGTTACATTTATCTCCAGATCGCATGTCATAAAATGTTTGGGCTCATTGTGTTCAGGAGAAGCTAAACTTTCCACAGATATTCATATATCTCTATTTCATTGAGAAATGGAGATTATTAAACATCATGAACGCTACATAGAGACGAGTGCACGGTCTGGAATATTATGCACATATTATGCACGGGAATGCATGCCTGTTCCCATGACTACATAAAAGCTGAGAGGACCACTGACCCATCAATCAAATCCTCTTCTAGTCTACTAATGAATCACAGAGAGGGATTTAAAATTTAGACTGCTCTCAGAAGTTATGTAATCAAGAAGCGATGAAGCTAGGTTTTAGCTTGGAGGCTATCTTGTGTTTTAGTTACACTGATTTCAGGATCGCGTGGTCATAAAATGTCATGCTTGGGCTCATCTTGTTCGGGAGAAGCTAAGCTTTCATAGATATTCATATATCTCCATTTTGTTGAGAAATGGTGATTATAAAACATCACGAATGCTACAATGGAGTGCTGGGCCCAGTGCTGGACTGCTCTGGTTTTAAACGTTACATGTGTAGTGCCCAGTCAGTCTGCATCGTGGGGCTGGTAAATCTGGCATAGCTTGCTTTGTTAGAAAGTTTTTGGATTTATCTCTTTTTATTTTGTTTTTATTTATTTATTTGTCTTTTTATTTTTATTTTTGTGCACTGTAAATATTTTCTGGAGAATGGTTGGGGAAATTTTTAATCACCTTTTTGCTCCAATAAATCACCTCTGCAGACCTTATCTATGGTTCCATCACCTTTATTTGCCCTCCATCATAGGCAATCTAACAACTACGTTTATTTAATCTTACAGTATTTATTGGTATTCAGCCATGCTTTTTTTGGTTACATTTAGCTCAAACAGTTTGAGGTATTAAGTCGTAAATTCCAACTGGGAAAAATCTGACTTTCGAGGTAACTGGAACGCAGCATAAGCTGTGAAGTTAGACTGTGACTTTAGTCGGACTAAGCTGTGATGTTTAGAATGAGATCTTTAGGTGGACTAAGCTGTGATGTTTAGAATGAGATCTTTAGGCGGACTAAGCTGTGATGATTAGGATGAGATCTTTAGGCGGACTAAGCTCTGATGTTTAGAATGAGATCTTTAGGCGGACTAAGCTGTGATGATTAGAATGAGATCTTTAGGTGGACTAGGCTCTGATGATTAGGATGAGATCTTTAGATGGACCGAGTGAATGAGAGATTTTATCTCCGGTCATCAGAAGTGTTTGTTGCTGTTGTTGCTGCTAAACGTGGAACAACCAGTTATTAAGTTCAGGTGGTTACTATTTTTTCACATGGTGATAAAGGTGTAGGAGCTGTTTTTCCTTCAATAAATAAAACTGTTATTTAAAAAGTGTATTTTGTGTTTACTCAGGCTGACTGTCTGATATTAAATTTTGTTTGAAAAGCTGACACAATTAAGTGACAAATATGCAAAAATAAAAGAAATCCGGAAAGAGAAAACACTTTTTCACGGCAGTTTCCTGAAAACGAACAAAAATATTCCATCATCACATTGTACTGATCAATTTATATATCTTGATATTATGATCACTATCCACATCAGGCTGAACCTTTGGGCTGGGAAGACTCATGGAAACTGTTCGGTAATGAAGACAGAGACTCACATGCTGCAGCGGTGAGAATAATCGATGTCTTTGCTACCGGATGGAGAGAGTCCTGGTTGCTCTCTGCCAAACTTCTGGAAGAGGAAGAACTTCAGAAATGCTGGAGTTCCAGCTGGGGTTACCAGCAGTATGTCAGGTGGGTGCAGTTCTTAGCTGCAAAAGGTACGGAGGGATAAAATGTCACATTTCCTGCCAGATAAAATGTCACATTTCCTGCCTGATTACGTGTGCTGTCTGTGTCGCTTACTTTCAGCCAAATGTCTCTCGTATTTTAGTGCTTTTTTTAGTGTCACCAGCTGGAGACACTGTCAAAGTTCCAAAAAGGACCAAAACCATGTTCAGAAAGCTCAGAGCTAACGCTAGCACACTGTTTACCTTTCAAAATAAAAGCCCTCAGCAGTTTAGCAAAACCAGAGAACAGGCAAAATCCCAAGCGACTCTAATGTTACACCTTCAAAAGCAGAAACTCAGTTTCCATCCTTCTGCTGGATAAAATGAGACCAAACTAAAACTCCTTTTGTCCACTGGTCTCATTTGGTCTCATTTGTCCACAGGTGGCGTTCTGCTTCACTCGAGTCCCATCAGCAACACAGCAACATGCTGAACAGGAGACGCAAAGCCAAAACACTCCAAACCATGTCTGGACTGGATGAGGAGATCCTCCCTGTGACGGAGTGGAGCAAAGCCTGGAGGACTCCCAAAGCCTGGACCACACAAGGAGACTATGAGCTGGACGAGCTGCAAGAGGAGGAGGAGAAAGAAGAAAAAGAGCAGAATGAGAAAAAAGAGAAGGACAAAGAAGAGACAGATGAAGCACAGGAGGCAGAACAGGAGGAGGATGATGAAGTACATGAAGAGGAGGAGGAAGGAGTAGATGAAGAGAATGAAAACAAAGGAGATGGGGAGGGAGAGAATGAAGCAGACAAACAGAGAGAGGAAGAGGAGGAGAAAACCAATGATACCAACTTGGACAAGAAGAAGAGTAAAGTAGATGAAGAAGAGAATGAGGTACATGAAGAGGAGGAGAATGAGGTAGATGAAGAGGAGAATGAAGTAGATGAAGAGGAGGAGAATGAGGTAGATGACAATTCAAAGTTAAACAAAGAGAAGGAGGACGTGGCAGAAGAGGCAGAGAATTATGTTGATGAAGAGGATAATGATGAGGCAGTAGATGAAGAGAATGAAGTAGAAGAAGAGGAGGAGGAGGAGGAGAAGAATACAGTAGATGAAGAGAATGAAGTAGATGAAGAGGAGGAGGAGAAGGAGAATAAAGTTGATAAAGAGGAGAATGAAGTAGATGAGGAGGAAAATGAAGCAGAAGAGGAGAATGACGTAGAGGAGGAGGAGGAGGAGGAGGAGGAAAGCGATGAGGAAAATAAAACAGGCAAAGAGGATGAGGACGAAGTAGACGAGGAGGACAGCAATGCTGAATTGGAGATGGAGGACGACCACAAAATAGAGGAGCAGAGGGAAGTTAAGAATATGAATAATAGAAAAGTAGATGAAGAGGACGATGAAGCAGACAAGGAGGAAGAGGAGACGACAAGGTGTCAGTCTGACATCCCTCTCCATCTGCAATTCCACAAACTGAATTCCTCCTTCTCCTCTTGGAGAGATTCCTGGATGGTGGCAGTAGCTCACAGAGGCAGAGCAGAAGAAGAAGAAGATGAAGACAATGAGGAAGAGGAGGAGGTTTTGGTCTGGAGACACTCATGGAAGCTTTGCCGCTGGCAGAAAACGGAGGAGGAGGAGGACAGCGTGGTTTTTTTCTCTGCAGAGTACAGAAGTCAGAAATACTTTGGAGCAATGGAGGAAGATGATGAAATGCTGAAGGAGGAGTGGACGCTGAGCTGGAAAGTCAGCAGGATGAAGAGGAAGATGAAGAATTATGAATAAATACATCAGACAAGCCCAGAGAGGAATCTGTGAGTGTTTTGAAGAGAGAAAAATTATTTTTTTGCTGTAAAGATGATGAAGAGTTTGGTGATATTTTGGTGACATTTTAACAAACAAACGAAGATCTGAAAGTTTTCATTTGTTTTTCCCTTTGTTGTATTTCCACAATTAACCAGCAGAGGGCGACATCAGCCAGCATGACGCTGCATCAACACGTTAATCAGCACATCTGCAACTGCAAAAAATTAAAAAGCCACTTCCTACTGCTGTGTGTGTGTGTGTGTGTGTGTGTGTACGTGATCAGATTTTATTCTAAAAGTACTGAATTAACAAAAATGTTTCTTTTACAACAATTTCAAATGTTTATGAACAACAAATAATACAATAGTAATTAAATACTGAATTAATGTATCACGATCTAATGAGAACATATTTTTTTATCCGACGCCTTTGATGTATTTTTTAAATGTTTCCTTGTTGGAGTGAAACTATGTTTAATGTTAAGAAAATTAGTAACAGCACGGGGTTTGTTATGTATTCCTGATGGTACATTCAGCCGGACAAGCACGTGTTTTTTTGTTTGTTTTTTGGGGTCAGGCTGAGGGAATTAATAAAAACAATTAAGTACATAAACATATTATAGGAGCTGTGTGCATTTTATCGAAATAAAAAAATAAACATTAAAAAAACTCATCAAATGTGTAATTGTTGTAAATGTAGTTAATATAATGTGATTAGTCAATTTAATCATTCAAATGAAACTTCATCAGAAAGATGCAAAGAATTTCTTAACTATTTCAACAACAAAATAACATATCAGACGACATATTTTCATGACTTATGGTAATATCCTGTTTTTTTAGATAAGAACTTTGATGAATCTCTCTCTGATGATCCTGAATGCATCGTTGCACGTCTTGGTTTTGCTGTTTTTCTTACGGTTGCTCTAAATATTTTGGCCGTTGTATTTTTAGCTTGTTTTAAACATGCAACAGTTTATCCACTTCTTCAGAAACCTTCTCCTATATTTTAATTTTAGAACAATATCTAAGCAGCCATTTTTATCCACGATTTTAGGAAAGAAAATAGTCTCAGAGGAATTGATCTCTTGTATGAATGGCAGTGAGATTTTTGAAAAGTTCCAGTCTTTCCAGCACTGAGACACTTTGCTCAGAGACTCTAATGATTTTTATTCGGTTTTCATCTCCTTGATTTTGGCAGCTTTTCTTACTGTTTCATCAGCAATCTGGGAACCTCTGTTAGCATCAGTAATGGGGTGCTGGACTGGTTTGGTTCACGCTTGGCTAACAGGTTGTTTTCCATCGTTGCCTCACTCATCTGTGGGGTTCCTCAGGGTCTATTTTGAGCTTATTATTATTGACCTTATTATTCACTATTTATATGCTTCTGATGGGGCAAATCATCCACAGACACCATATACATTTCCATTGTTATGCAGAAGACACATGTTGTATGTTCCATTAAAGCCCGGTGTCAATGATTTGTCCTCCATCATGTCTTTGCTGTCAGACATTAAATTATTAAGTTGGACAGGAGCGGCAGATGAGACAAACATCATGACAGACATGATAAGACAGATCATCATAATTATCCCTCCTGCCTCCACAATAACCATCTCATGTCTAGTCTGCGCTCATTAAACATGTTAAACAGGAAGCCTGTAACTGTGCGGTATTTTTGATTTAAAAAAAAAAAATCTCTCCTTTGGTGCTCATGTAACAAAAGTGATGCAGTTTCCTTCAGTAAAAGCTGAGTGATTTTGGGCTGTCCCAGACCAAACACGACCAGCGTAAAGAATCGTGGTGATATCTTAGGTCGTGGCTCCAAAACGGCGGTCCTACGTCGCACCGTGACAGAGGTTCAAAGACAGCTTGAAACGGTCTGATGACCAAAGACTGGGAAAAAAGTCTGACAGTGTCAGAAATGTAGGATGCTGCTACACCTGTCCACTAACCAGCCAATAGGAATGNAAAAGTCTGACAGTGTCAGAAATGTAGGATGCTGCTACACCTGTCCACTAACCAGCCAATAGGAATGCAGCGTGAAATGACGCGCTGGTCAAAGTGACACTGTTAGCGCCATTATGAATAAAATTTGGGGGAAAAATAACAACCCAAACTGAAAAGATGGAGGCAAAACGTGAGAAACGGAATGTGTGGGAGTGTAAGAAAGAAGAGTTGTGACAGCAAAAGCGTGGTCTCCTCCAGCCGTTACCGTGTCCGTTACCGTGTCCGCAGCACAGAGAGACAGCGGAGGAATCACAGNTCTCCTCCAGCCGTTACCGTGTCCGTTACCGTGTCCGCAGCACAGAGAGACAGCGGAGGAATCACAGGTTCTGGCTGAGTAACGAGCCGGTCCAGACAAAGTCAGCTTCCTGTTTAGCTTCATTACTTTCCACAACAGCAGTGCAGATGATTGAGGCGCACAGATGCTGTATTTTCTTCTGACTTGCATCCTAACCTATCAATGTACAGTCTACACACATAAAAGTCAATGTCATATGTCCCATGTCACACAATGTGGCTTAATGAACATGTCAGATGTCTGTGATCTTACAGTCCATGGGAGCCATTAGGCAGACTAAGTCTTTTCTGCCAGGTTAGATTATTGTAATAGTTTTATTCTGTATTAGCAAAAGAAACACTCATCACTTCACTGAGTCCAGAACACTGCTCATAACAGGAAGTGACCACATCACTACAACTCCTCCTGCTGGTTTTCCTGTCAGCTTCAAGTTTGGTTTTAACATATGACTGCTCGTTTTGAAGCTTTATGGGATCTGACACCTGCTTATATATTATAATCTATTATATAAGCAGGTGTCAGGTATAAGCAGGTACATTACCTGAGTGTGGTCGTTGTCTGAGATCCTCTGGCAGGAACTTTCTGCAGATCCTAAATCCTGACATGTTGCTAAAGGTGAGCGGTCTTGGTCCTTCCTTTTCTTTTTTTTTTTTTTTTTTGTCCTTCCTGTTCCTTTTTTTTATTCTTCCTGTTTTTTTTTTGTCCTTCCTGTTCCTTTTTTTTTGTACTTCCTGTTCTTTTTTATCCTTCCTGTTCCTTTTTTTGTCCTTCCTGTTCCTTTTTTTTTGTCCTTCCTGTTCTTTTTTATCCTTCCTGTTCTTTTTTTTTGTCCTTCCTGTTCCTTTTTTTTGTACTTCCTGTTCCTTTTTTTATCCTTCCTGTTCCTTTTTTTGTCCTTCCTGTTCCTTTTTTTTATCCTTCCTGTTCTTTTTTTTAATCCTTCCTGTTCCTTTTTTTTGTCCTTCCTGTTCCTTTTTTTTGTCCTTCCTGTTCCTTTTTTTATCCTTCCTGTTCCTTTTTTTGTCCTTCCTGTTCCTTTTTTTTGTCCTTCCTGTTCCTTTTTTTTGTCCTTCCTGTTCTTTTTGTCCTTCCTGTTTCTTTTTTTTTGTCCTTCCTATTCCTTTTTTTTGTCCTTCCTGTATTTTGTTTTTTTTTGTCCTTCCTGTTTCTTTTTTTTTTTTTTGNATTGGCAAAGTCAGTGTCTTCTTTTAAAAACCTTTTAAGACGCATCTTTATCATAAAGTCTTCCCCGATCTGTGATAACTGTTCTTATTATGGGTTATTTTATTTTATTAACTATTTATTGCTGTTTTATTGTTTGATTTTTATCTACTGTATTTAACATTGATTTGAACATCTGATTGTGTTCAGCTGCCTGTTTTATTAAGCACCTTGTAACTTTATTTTGAAAGGTGCTAAACAATAAATATATTGTTATTGTTATTATTAAAGGTACTGTCAGCAAGTTTGAAAAGTGGGCAGAATCAGACCCTAGGGGTTAGGGTTAAAGTAATTTAAACTAAAAGTAAATTAATATAAATTTAACTATTACATTTCAACAATGAACACAAACATGTTTACGAAGTTCTGTCTGAACTTTTAATAAAAATAGTTGAAAACACTTATAAAGGAAAACTTTGCATACCTGAACAAATAAAAAACAGCAGTTTAATGAGATTCTGAGCTTCGTAATCTTTCACCTTTCAGAGAAACAAAAACAATGAGGACAAACCACTCCTCCTACCAGAACTAGTTTAAAATCATTAAATTAGCATGAAACTTTAGTGTAAAGCACAGTATTTCCATACATAAGCTCTACCACCCAGGTAGATAACGACCTGCCCAGGTAAATAAAGACCCACCCAGGTAGATTGTAAGATAAAATCTGAATCGCGGGATGGAAGGCAGACTCAGCCTTAAAAAAAAAAAAAAAAAAAAAAAAAAAATTGCAACACTGCTGTCACGCACACACTGACACACACACACACACAGCGAGAAGATGGACCGCGACATGTATGTTTCATTTCAACGCACATTAATCAGCGTTTTTCTGTAAATGTGCCAGTGTTAGCTAGCTGCTGCTCAGAGCTTCATTAAATGACCAGAAGCAAATTAAATGTTCCAACAGGGAACGTCTGCAAACAGTCACGTGACAAAAACTCCTGACCAAACGCAGAGTTAAAGTGTTCTCACCTGTGGAATAGATTTTGAAAATGTGAAATGTATTTTATTATGTAAATAGTGATTTATTTTTAAATAGTTATTTATTTTGACATGTTCATCAAAAATCAGAGTAAAAGTCTGTGTTATGTTCTTTAATATACTTTGAAAATGGAAAGTTTATTTTAAACATTTCTTAATAGTTATTTATATTGAGTAGTTATTCGTTTACAATAAATACATCTGTTCATAAACCTTTGTTTGACAGATTATTGCTGAACGCCGCTCCGTTAAAACATTTAACGAACCGTAACGACCTTACTTAACCCTAACCTTACTTTAAACGGCCCGAGAAACAAACACAAACTTACAAAACTTAACGGTTTGTTTTGTTTTTAAATCAAGTTTAACACGTTAACGGAGTTTTCACACTGACCTCCCACACCCACCAGAGCAAAACAGTGCCAAATATACCGGAAGTGATTATTTCTATTATTTATTTATTTTTTTTTTCTTCTTCTTCTTCTTCTTCTTCTTCTTCTTCTTCTTCTTCTTCTTGACAGAACCAACTCTGACGTGCCTTACCGCCACCTACTGGACTGGAAGGTGGAGCCGAAGATTGACAGGGAAGAAAAAAAACTAAATTCCGTAAACTAGGACAGTTTCTGTCTTTCACTACTGGTTAGTTAGTGTTTTCTTTCACTACTAGTTAGCTAGTGTTACACGTCGCTGTTAGCGTGACACACGAAGTGGTGCTCATGTGAAGAGAAACAAGCTAAAGTGTGAGGAGATGAAAAGGTGCGGCTTCATTAACATGTGAAGAAGCTTTATCTGCACGTGTGAGAGCGGAGAAAGGAGAGGAGAAGGAGGAGGTGGGGGAGGTAAGAGGATTAAAAGAGAAAACACTTTCAAAATAAAACCAAACTCCAAAACACTTTCAGAATAAAACCAAACTCCAAACTCAATTCAGCAATAAAGCACACAGAAACACGAAAATCATTTTAATTCACAAGATGAATTTCATGTTTATTTCTGAAATACCGTTGTTTTATTTATGTGAATTAGTCAACACACACACACACACACACACAAATGCTCAGCTTTAATTTTTTCCCTTAATCTCAATTATCATCTGCAGTAACACAAGACTTTATCTTCAGTCTTGTTATAATTACATTCCCAACGCTTTACTTTTCTATTTTCATTTTTATTTACATGTAAACCCTAAAAAATAAATGAGGGAGTGTGAGTGTGTGTGTGTGTTGGGGGCCGGATCGGGAAGTGGGCGTGGCTTCGTGTTTTCTTTTCTCTGTTCAAATCAGCTGAGGGGAAATCCGCGTTTTCACCAGCAAACAAGCAGGAATGATCCGATCTGCTGCAGGAACTTTAACTTTTTATCTTCTTCTTAAAATTTCTGTGTGCGAGACAAAAATGATTTAAAACATCAACTCCTGCTTCTTTACAACAGAAGTTACAAACTTTCATCATCAATTTTACTTTTGGAACATTTGAACAGAGATTCTAGATTTAATATTTTGGACATAATTGTTTGATAGGGTTTTGGAGCCTCAAACGGATTTTAAAGCCTTTTTTATTTAACAGAAATTTTATATATTTTATTCCTCCTGATAGCGGCTGGTTCGTTTGATGTTTGACCCGAAGTGTTTTTATTTTATTATTTTATCAAG
Source organism: Lucifuga dentata (assembly GCA_014773175.1). Lineage (NCBI taxonomy): Eukaryota > Metazoa > Chordata > Actinopteri > Ophidiiformes > Bythitidae > Lucifuga > Lucifuga dentata. The sequence continues at coordinate 12,757 of VXCM01008162.1, forward strand.
TTAATTGAAGATTAATTTGGATACTGTTTCCATCGAATCTCTCCGAAGAAAAATGATCAGGACTGTGTTCAGGTAAATAACAAAATATTGAAATTATCTATCTATCTATCTATCTATATCTATCTATCCAACCATCTGTCCTTCATTCCTCATTTTCTTTCTTTCGTAATTTCTGCTGTGTGTGTGTGTGTGTGTGTGTGTGTGCAGACTGTAAAGGTTAAAGGTCACAGTCATATTTTAATATGTTTTCTTTGCAGGCTGCTGCTCTCTGCTGCCCTTTATCCGCATTCTGCTGCTCTGCCTCCTTCAGGTCTGTCAGTAACAAACTAAATATACATGTATTTATATATTTTATATGTATATAAAGAAGTTAGAAAGTAAAAAAATGGAATCAAAACCACCATCATTCTGTTTTTACAGTGCGAAGAATCAATATTCAGGTTAGGCTTGAGGTCAGAGGTTAACTCTGCCTCTGCGTTTGGGTTTTTGTCCATAAAATCTATACAGACTAGAACTTTAAACTAGTTCTACTAGATTCACAAACAGCTGTTTGTCTGATGACATCAGCCAATGATGACATCATAGCAGCAGGTGATGATGTCATATCCGCTGTGGTCGATCTTTTCCTCCTCTGACTTTCTGTGTCTTTTGTGTTGCAGGATGAATAAAGTGTGATAAAGTTATTTGAGCTGAAGAGTTTTGACATTGTCTGTTTTTCAGGCTGTGAGGACGATGACTGCAGCAGAAGCCAATCCTCTTCCTCGCCGTTGTCCTCTTCCTCGGTGGTTCGTACCCAGCAGCAGGACGTCCCGTCTCAGGTGAACTCTGTGAACAGTGGCGACGTGCTGCCCTTCATCGGCCTCACAGCAAGTACGTTTAAAGTTTACAACGATACTGTGCAGACAGGAAGTCTACATATTGTAAATTATACAATTATATATTTAAAATATTACAATATTGTATTGTTTGTATACATTAAGTTTAAATAAAGTAAACTTATTTTACATGTAGTAATTTGACACTGTTAAATTCAGTGTAAATCAGTTTACTCAGCCCCACCCACCAGTGACATCATCAACAGATAAACAACGAGAAGAATTTATCAGTTTACTGAAAGTACACACACACACACAGACACGCACACACACAGAGTGGTCTCTGCAGTCTCATGGTCTCATATGGTCTCGATGGTCTTGGTGGTCTCTGGATTCTTGTTGTTGGTGTTGTTTTGCTTCTGAGTAAAAAACTGTTTGTGGTTTTATCAGCGGATCCTGACGTAAACCAGGTTCCTGCTAGAACTGGACTCTGGTTTACGTCATCAGTCTGACAGACAGGAAGAGGTCTGAGGTCCTCCAGGGGTCATCGGGGTCATCCATCTGATGAAACTCTGTTTTAAATAATGTTGTTTGTTTGTGAAGATCAGAGAAGCTGCTTGTTTTGTTTTTGTTTATGGGTTTGTGTTCATTTGTGTTTTGATATTTGGCTGTTGTTGTTTATGGTTTGTTTGTTTGTTTGTTTTCAGATGCCGATCAGAGTCGCAGCTGCTGTAAAAACGGAGGAACTTGCATTCTGGGAAGTTTCTGCGCGTGTCCTCAGTTCTTCACAGGGCGGAGCTGCGAGTACGACCAGCGCGTCAGGTAAACAAACAAACAAACAAACACCTCCTCTGCTCTCTGAGCTTTGTTAGCTTACTGAAGTTTTGAGTCCTTCGTTGTTTCATTTTATAAGGTTTATTAAAAAATTAAACTAATTAATAAAATTAATGTTTAATGTTATTAACTGATAACTAAGATTTCTCTCTCTCCCCCNCTCTCTCTCTCTCTCTCTCTCTCTCTCCTCTCACTTTCCTCTGTTTGTTTATTGCTGTTGCTCCTATTTCTCACTTCATTTGTGTTTTTAATGTCAGTAAATTGAAAAATCATCAAAACTGTAATTAGATTATTTAAAAGACAAAATAACAGATTTAACAATAAAAAGTGTTGATTTAAAATGTTCTTAAAATTGAACTGTAGGAAGGAAATATTTTAAAAAAACGCTGTTTCTGTTAAATATTGTTAACTGTTTATATTAGATAATCATAATAATAATAATAATAATAATAATAATAGAACAAAATGAAGAATGTTTACTGCTTTTGTTGGATAATGAATGTCAAATGTCTGGCCCCTCCCCCTCTAGGAGCTGCGGTCGGATTCCTCATGGCGAGTGGGTTCAGAAAGGATGCTCGTACTGTCGCTGTGGTTACGGCGTCCTGCACTGTTTCCCACATGTCTTCCACAAAGACTGTGGTAAGTCCAACCATAACCCTTGACCTCTGGATTTCCTGGTCTAAGCTCTTATTGACAGACTGCTTTGGAATGACTTTGTTTATTCAAATGTTCTTCATGTTTGTTATATTTATTTGTTGTTTTGATAAATGCCAAAAGTCTGAAATAAACAAAAAGTAATGAATGCTCTCAGATTTTAAAGTTGGACTTTTAAGGTGAACAGAGTAGTGGACTATGATATTTTAAAGTGGACAGAAATTTACAGTTTGATCATTTGTTTTGTTAATTTACTTTTTATTAATTACTTTCATTATAATTAACTTTTTTGTTAACAATTAACTTTTTGTTGGTAATCTAATTTTTGTTTTATTTTGAATACTTTGTTGTACCATTTTGGCAATAGTACTTCTACTTCAGTAAAGTATTGGAGTACTTTCTGTAAAGGAATAACAAATATTAATTCTTACCACTGAAACTTGAATCCTTTTTTCCAGATGATTCTGATGAGATGCAGTGGTTTCGATCATCGGGCGTCACGGCGGTTCACAGCATCCACTTCCTGTTTATGGTGTTTTCTTTTGTTTTTCTTCGTCTGCTCTGACAGATTTTACAAAGAGAAACTTTGAGCTTTTTCTTCAACAAACTTAAATTTTCAAAGTCCCAGTGTTTTGAAAAAGCAGAAAAATACGAAGAGAAAAATTAGCAAATTAATTAGTCAACATGCATGCTAACACTTTAACATTAGCGTGCAGAATCCTAACGTTCAAAATATTAGAAAGTTAATGCAATAAACATGCTAAATGTTAGCATGCTAAATGTTAGCCTGCATGCCAGATAACATAATAGCAACAGACAGAATCATGACACACAAAAACAAGAGTGTGTGATAGATGAAAGATTAATCAAACAAGTTTCTCTTCTCATTACTGCTAGTGGGGCTAAAGTGTGAACTTTGACCTGACAGGAAGCCAAAGTGATTTAGTTGGTGGCATCACAATCAAAATTCTGTGACTTTTTAAACTAATCTAATAAAACATAAGATTTTTTTTTAAAATATTGACTTTATATTGATTTTGGCGAAATGGGGAACTTGTGCTGCATTTGAGTCTTTCAGGTTTTCAGACTTTCAACTCGTCTGCTTGTTGACATGAAGGAAAATGTACATAAGAGTTTTATGAAAAATATCTTTGTAAATTTACCATCATTTACAAATGTTCCACTTCCCATTGAATTTTAACATCAGAAGCGGAGTTTGATGATGTTGATATCTGCACGTGATATTATAAAATATAACAGGGCAAAAAACCCCAATGTATGTCCAGTTTGTTTAATAACCATGAAATTGTTTTTCTGAAACGACATTAATACATCAAATCTGTGTTGTTTTATTTGTTTAAGATGTTTTTCTGAAGCAGAAAGCTTTTATGAATGAACACATCTTCAGATATCAGGAGTTTAGATTGTTTATCTGTTGTTGTTGTCACTTCATTCTTCATTTCCTCCACAAGCAGCTTGTGTTTGTTTTTGTGTCTGTCTTTTTGTTTGTTTGTTTTTGTTTGTTATTAGCAGGATTAAGTTCTGGAGTGGGTTTGATGAAGCTTGGAGATCTGGATTCAGCAACTTTTGTAGACGTTGGGACATTTAGACATTCCATAATTTTTTATCAGTTTCTTCTAAATTAACCAACCTGAAACAGTCAGACATATTGATCCGATGGCACATGATCGACAGGTAAAGTTTGTTTATTATTTTGGATCAAATGCAGAGGAAGTAAACTTATGAGCGCTAACGATGCTCCAGTCAATGGTTGTAATAATTATTTTAGTGACAAACTCTGAATTATTTGTGTTAGTTTTTTGAACATTTGTCTAATTTGACCAAAAGCTGAGAAACATTTGGAAATTTAATCAATCACGTTTTCTGAATAAATTCTGACAGCAGCTGTTTTACGACCGTAATCCCAAAATAATTAATCCTTAATAAATTAAACCTAAACTAATTAATCCCTGATCTGCTCTTTGTGTTACATACAATGCTGGTTTTAAATCCAGATGTGTGATTGGTCAGAGCCGTCCTAACCGAGCAGATGATTGGCTGAAAGTGATTAACAACATGGTCTCCACAAAGGTCTTTCTTTATTTGTTTCTTTTTTTCTTTTTCTGAGAAACAGAAACAGAACAAATAGAAAACAATGAAACATAACAGGATGAAATTAATAAATGCAAAAAAAGTAATGATCGTGTAAAAGCATCCAGAAAAAAATAATTTTGAGACCATATATGATTGAATGTCCACAAGTTGGGGGNGGTGTTGAATGATAGCAGGACAAGTATGGAGAGCAGCAAATAATTATAAGTGTGACAGTGGGAAGATAAATAAAAATATATGCTGAGCCCCATTCAGCAGGCTACGTCACACTGCTAACTACTGACAACTAAAGCTACGCTAAGGCTAACTAAAGCTAGCATAGACTGAGGCTTCGCTAAGGCTAATTAAACCTAGCATAGACATAGGCTGCACTAAGGCTAACTAAACCTAGCATAGACTGAGGCTGAGCTAAAGCTAACTAAACCTAGCACAGACTGATGCTGCGCTAAGGCTAACTAAACCTAGCAGACCGAGGCTGAGCTGAGGCTAACTAAACCTAGCACAGACTGAGGCTGCGCTAAGGCTAGCTAAACCTAGCAAAGACATAGGCTGCGCTAAGGCTAACTCAAACTAGCACAGACTGAAGCTGAGTTAAGGCTAACCTAGCACAGACTGAGGCTGCACTAAGGCTAACTAAACCTAGCACAGACTGAGGCTGAGCTAAGGCTAACTAAACCTAGCAGACCGAGGCTGAGCTAAGGCTAACTAAACCTAGCACAGACTGAGGCTGCACTTAGGCTAACTAAACCTAGCACAGACTGAGGCTGCACTAAGGCTAACTAAACCTAGCATAGACTGAGGCTGAGCTAAGGCTAACTAAACCTAGCACAGACTGAGGCTGAGCTAAGGCTAACTAAAGCTAGCATAGAATGAGGCTGAGCTAAGGCTAACTAAAGCTAGCATAGTCTGAGGCTGAGCTAAGGCTATCTATACCTAGCACAGACTAACCCTATAACATACATATCTTCTTCTTTTCCTTTCGGCTTTCCCTTCAGGGGTCACCACAGCGAATCATCTGCCTC
>VXCM01008164.1:0-23497 GCA_014773175.1 Lucifuga dentata
TTTGTCATAACACGTTATTTACGATATTGTAGCATGATGACGTGTTGATGAATTTTCACATCACACTGCAACAAGAAGAAACCATCATGTCTGAAAGTATCAGCTCAGCATCTGATGAACTATTTCCTTTGTTGTTTGAAATGGTTCAGCTACAAGCTAACATGCTAACAGCTAATGGTGGAAACACAACAAATTAGTTTCTCCACCTGAAGCAGAAACACCTGGTGAATACCAAGAAAGTCACATGAGGAGGAGAGCCAATCAGATGATTTGACACACAAAACAAACAGGAAGTGACACTGACTCAGTCAAGCATAGCTGGAGTGTTAGCTAGCTGTACTTCCTGTGAGAGAACAAGCTAACGGTGGAGTGAAATTAGCTTAACTTATCTTTTTGACAGTGGTGACTTGTTGTGATGTATGAACAATGTTAGCTTAGCACTAACAGTGTTAGCTTAGCCGCTGTGCTAACTTCAAGTGAGTTCTTGTCTTGTGGTGGATTTGGACTTCAGAGCTTATTTAAGTTTAGCGTCATAGAGACTATTTAGCATCATAACCCACCAAAGATCAGATCTGATGACATCATCAGATATTTTATTTATTTTTTATAATGACTGAAGACGAGCAGCTAAAGCTAATCTGAGTTACAGTTTACAAGCTAAAATATTACAGGATTTAGTTATTTCTACTTTTACTAAAGGAAAAACTCGACTGTTTCTACTTTTACACTGATTCATGTTTACTCATGTTGGTACAGTTTGTAGTATTGTTTACTTCTAAAATCACCATGACAACNGATTCATGTTTACTCATGTTGGTACAGTTTGTAGTATTGTTTACTTCTAAAATCACCATGACAACAATGTTCATTGGTGCATTGTTCATATCATATTAAACATTGTTATCACAAAAATACCTTCAGATATCATGATATTATTTTATGGTTATTTTACCGTCCACCCCAACATCAGGTGATGGAAACAGCATGGACAGGAAGTACTGGGCTTTATTACAGCTACAGAGTAAGACATGAAGGGTTATAAGCGTCATAACATTACATCCCTCCATGCTGCGATGGCATGAAGTGCAGTTTGTTTAGCAGGTTTCTGCCTGCGTCAGCCTGGAGGTATGTGGAATCAATCAGCATTTCCAATAAGAAACAGCCAGTCCGTTTCAGACGTGGCTGTGTTGATGAGTTCTTTCTCCTTTAATTTCCCATCAAAGTGTCGGGAAGATCACTCGTTTCCCAAATTAAACATCAGTCACTGCTAAGTTATTCAAGAGATTCCAATTAGCTGGAAAGTGGCTCTCCATGATTGTGTTTTCCCACCACCACCCCTTCCCATTCAAATGCTTTAAAGAAAGCCTTAAAGGAGAACACCGCCCCCCACCCCCATCCTTCTTTATCCCGTGTGTGCCTCTGCTCGCGAGCTCTATCAAGTGGTATAAATCTTTAATTTTGGAGATCAGCATTAATGGTCGAAACAGCCTCAGATCTGCCTCCACTGCCTGCTTTCATCCTCTCAGCTGGAGGAATTCCGGGCTGGGTGGGGGTGGGGTGGCACTCGATCGTTTGCTCCCGTAAGTACACAAAATTAGCTGCTTATCAGTTGATCTCCGTACATGATCCGTCAGAAATCTTTTTCTGAGGCTGCTGCCTCGTATCGGAACCTCGCATCCCCGTTGGCCTCACGGAGAGCAGAGGAGCGAATTAAATCACATTTCAGAAACAAAAAGGCCGCAGCATCTTCCTCTTCCTCGGCGCATCGCACATTAAGCTTCAGCCTTTTGAGCAACCCTGCAGGGTGAAAAAACGGACTTCTTCCTGTTTTATCGGGATTCTGATGCAGCCAGCTGCAATAAAGAGAGAGGAGGTGCAGACCAGAACAGAGAGAGAGAGAGACAGAATAAGAGAGACAGAACGAGACAGAGACAGAATGAGAGAGAGATAGAATGAGAGAGAGAGAGATGGAGGGATACTAACACTGTAAAGCTGCATAGCGTTTGATGTTTCCCCTCATTGTTGTTAACTCTGTTTTTTCCTAATAAATCTAGCCCCGAACACATCATGTTGCTGCTCTGTTCTGCCTTCTTTCCCTGAATTTGAGCGTCAGATATTGTGGCTGTTTTCCTAATGCTGCCTTTGCTGCGTGTTTCTGGGCGTTAATGAGAGCAGCCTTTAGAATTAGACTGGCCGCTGCCTGTTAATGGGGCCTGTGAAAGCCGGAGAGTGGCTGCAGCTCTCGTTAGCCGAGCCGGCTGCTATTGATTGCAGCGGGCCACTGGGGGCTCCCTACCTGTGGTTGACTTTGTACTTCTGCAGGAGTTGTAAGGGTCTGCTGAACAACAGGGACCACGCACATCTCAAACAAGGTCTATGAAAAGCCTATCAATTAGGCTTTGAAGGTCAAGCAAACTCTCTCCCCTCCCTCTCTCTTTCTCTCCCTCCTCCCTCCATCTTGCCTGGTCTTGAGCCGGCGGTATCTCCTCTGCTCTCTCGCCCGGCTCTTTCCAAAATACATCTGAAGACTCCATTCAATTAAATATCTCTCGGCTCCAGCTGCTCCCTAAGTGAAAGGTCAACTAAGTCCAGGAGGCTAAAACAGAAAGGCCTGGCTTCTTACAGCCCCTCCCCACAACAAAGCTCCCCCCGAGCAGGNAGGCTAAAACAGAAAGGCCTGGCTTCTTACAGCCCCTCCCCACAACAAAGCTCCCCCCGAGCAGGAGCGCTTTCTCTTAATGATACCCACTGGTCAATCCCTAACTAGCAGTGACAGTTACCCCCAGAAGCACCACTACAGACCAGAGCCAATCGATCAGCTGAAAAAAAAAATACATATAATGATAACCCGCAGACATAATGTCAAGTCCTCGCACTGTCCCAATTGGTTGACATTCAGGTAGATGGTGGGGAGAGAGAGCTGGCCAGACATCAAATGGGAGGTGCAGCACTGAGCTGCTCTCTTGTGCCCACTGAGGTGGGTTAACCCTCTCACATGAACTCTAATTATCCACACTGTGGCCTCGGGAGTCCCTCGGGAGTCCCTCAGGGACGGCCGCCGAGCCCAGCGACACACACTCAATAACCATCGACACAAACACCAACTAATTGAGTCAAATTGGGCCTCATTACTTAACCTTTAGTGCAGCCATGTTAAAAGTGAACTAAGTGTGTGTGTGTGTGTGTAGCCTGTCCAGGAATGCTGTAAATAAAATTTTTCAAATGACTGCAATAAATGACGAAATTAAATTGCTTCAAAAAGAAAAATCAATTTAAGCAAGAATACCCTTTTCTTAATACATCTTTTCTACCTTCATTCCTGCAGTGAAGTCTGTCTGTTCATAATGAAACAGGTCAAACAAAAGCTTCCAGCGGCAGAAATACAACGGTCTTTTTTAATCTGAGAAAAAGAAGCTACAGCTTAAAAACGCCATATAACGTCATCATAACGCAGCTTTAACCACAGCCCAGCCGACATGACGTCCACTGTGAGTCAGACACTTTTCAGCTCTCTGCAAGAGGATTTTCATACTATAGTGAACAAAAGGAAATCAGCAAGATTGGAATAACATATTACAAATCAAAGACATTAAAGGGCCATACCACCAATTTTGCATGTTTGATTAATTCAGTTTTCATACATGTTATGGTACTAACAATCATTTCCCAAAGGATAAAACCGTATTTCAGCTTTCTTGATATTTTGCAGAATCTCTTAATCTTTGAAAATAAATATGTTCTATATATATAAAATATATATAAAGATATATAATATATATCTTTGAAAATCAAATATTCAAGTGATACACCCACCTTAAAAATCCATGTTCCTCCTGCTAATAGTTACACAGCCTTATGAGGTCACGGTCCTTTAAATTTTTCCATAAACGCAGGTCTTCTTTTGGGACTATATTCCCCGGTGGAGGCATACATTCACTCCACACTTTTTATTGAACTTAAACACTAAAATTACATAACTTCTAAAAAAACCTGAATACACGTCTTGTTGGTGATGATGGATTACCTATCCCAAGAACGTTTACAGTATCAACAAGTTGATTTTAATAGCAGAATGAACTGAAACCAATGGAGGTCTGGAAGGTAGGAAAAACATTTTTAATTCACCGTTCCAGTAGTATGCTTTGGGAAATGATTGTCAGTAACGTTACATGTATGAAAATTGAATATATTAGGCTCAAACATGCAAAATGAGTGGTATGGTCCTTTAAAGCATGTTTGAGAATGATCAGCATGAGGTGGGGTGATATAACCTGAAAATAATATCATGAAATCTGAAATTATTTTAGCGATAATAATGTTCAAGATGATATGAACCATGTACCTCTGAACATTGTCGTCATGGTGATTTTAGAAGTAAACAATACTGCAAACTGTACAACATGAGTAAATATGAAAGTAAAAGTAGAAATAAGTAAATCCTGTAATATTTTAGCTTGTAAACAGTAACTCAGATTAGCTTTAGCTGCTCATCTTCAGTCGTTATAAAACATAAATAAAATATCTGATGATGTCATCAGATCTGATCTTTGGCAGGTTATGATGCTAAATAGTCTCTATGACGCTAAACTTAAATACACTCTGAAATCCACCACAAGACAAGAATTCACCTGAAGTTAGCACAGCGGCTAAGCTAAGACTGCTAGTGCTAAGCTAACATTGTTCATACATCAAAACAACAAGTCACCACTGTCAAAAAGATAAGTTAAGCTAATTTCACTCCACCGTTAGCTTGTTCTGTCACAGGAAGTACAGCTAGCTAACGCTCCAGCTATGCTAGACTGAGTCAGTGTCACTTCCTGTTTGTTTTGTGTCTCAAATCATCTGATTGGCTCTCCTCCTCATGTGACTTTCTTGGTATTCACCAGGTGTTTCTGTTTCAGGTGGAGAAACTAATTTGTTGTGTTTCCACCGTTAGCTGTTAGCATGTTAGCTTGTAGCTGAACCATTTCAAACAACAAAGGAAATAGTTCATCATGCTGAGCTGATACTTTCAGACATGATGGTTTCTTCTTGTTGCGGTGTGATGTGAAAATTCATCAACACGTCATCATGCTACAATATCGTAAATAACGTGTTATGACAAATNGTGTGATGTGAAAATTCATCAACACGTCATCATGCTACAATATCGTAAATAACGTGTTATGACAAATGTTTATGATATAAAACACCGATATTCTGATGAATGATACGGTGCGAGCAGCTTCAGTTTCAGAGCAGCGTTACAGGATGTGGCGTCTGATAAATTCACTGTCATATCTGCAGCCTACTTTTCAGTCTTTTATTTCTCATTTTTGCAAGTCTGCCAGTCGTTTCTTTCTGAAGGGTTCACCAAACAGGGCGACATGATTATGCATATCAAACAAATAGAACATGGAAAATATCTAAATTACCCATGAAGCAATGCTCTGCGCCTAACTTCCATTGTTTTATTCATATTCTTTTCTTCACTGCATGAATACACGATATCATGGGACATCATCTCTGCAGACTCAGTGGATTCATGACAAATATGAATCAACAGCATCTTATTAGGAATGACCTTGATATGCCACATATTTGGTTTATTCTGCCAATCAGAAGCTAGTCCCCACCCATGTTTGCTCATTATCATCCAAACTTTAACNTTGGTTTATTCTGCCAATCAGAAGCTAGTCCCCACCCATGTTTGCTCATTATCATCCAAACTTTAACATATAACTCAATAAACGCATAAGAAAATTCGACTGGTATTATTATGGACGTTATTTTATTAAACAGCCCTCAGCAGTAATATAAAGTATGTGTGATGTGTAGAAAAACGTAGCTTTTTGATTGCGAGCAGATAAGTATCGAAAAGTACAGTGGTACTGTACTGTGTGTTACAGTATATGTATGTGTTACAGTATATGTACTTTGATACATACGGCACTGTAGTAATATATATGTACTGCGATACTGTATATGATTTAAAACCATTCCAGTTCTTCACTGAAGGTAAGGAAGGTGTGTGTGTGTGTGTGTGTGTGTGTGTCCGCCGCATTCCCTCTCAGCTTTAAGGCNGTAAGGAAGGTGTGTGTGTGTGTGTGTGTGTGTGTGTCCGCCGCATTCCCTCTCAGCTTTAAGGCTGGGTTAGGGTTCGGGTTTGGGTTTTGGGGCAGGAACTGACAGACGGCCTGACTCCAGTAGCAGATGACAAAGTGCCGCCAAAACGTGCCGCCAAAACTCTCATCAATAGGCTGAGCAGCGGCAGCCAGGCAGTCAGACAGGACGTCTGTCGCTGCTGCACTGATTAGAGCAGCAGACTGTCAGGATCTCTTACACTCTCTGCCGTGTCCTCCTCTCTGTCCCTCTCATCTCACTCTCTCTCTCTCTTCCCCAAATGAAAAAGCGCAGACTAAAGGAGATCAGATTTCCCATATTATCAATACGATCTGCTCTCTGGCCCCGCTGTGATCCAGTCGCCACGGCTTCATAACCTTCTTCTGCTTCTCTGTCCTTCTCAGCGACTTCACGGCTCTGACTGGAAACACTGGTGCCACTCTGAGGAGGAATTATATATTCTATGTTATAGGAATTATTACTACAACATCAAGTTGATAATGTGTAGTTTCTGGATCATCATCACATACATGTGTGCAGCAGTCACGCTGCATATCATTTAGCTGTAATAAAGAAAATTGGGCCTGACGTAGTGTAGAATGCTACATACCTACAGAACGCTATAGAGCTACAAAATGTTACAGAGCTACAAACCATTACAGAGTTACAAAAAGTTACAGAGCTACAAAACATTACAGAGTTACAAAAATCTAGAGCTACAAAACATTACACAGCTACAAAAAGTTACAGAGTTAAACAACATTAGAGCTACAAAACATTACACAGCTACAAAAAGTTACAGAGCTACACAACATTAGAGCTACAAAACATTACACAGCTACAAAAAGTTACAGAGCTAAACAACATTAGAGCTACAAAACATTACAGAGCTACAAAAAGTTACAGAGCTACAAAACATTACAGATCTACAAAAAGTTACAGAGCTAAAAAACATTAGAGCTACAAAACATTACAGAGCTGCAAAAAGTTACAGAGCTACAAAACATTACAGAGCTACAAAAAGTTACAGAGCTACAAAACATTACAGAGTTACAAAAAGTTACAGAGCTACAAAACATTACAGAGTTACAAAAATCTAGAGCTACAAAACATTACACAGCTACAAAAAGTTACAGAGTTAAACAACATTAGAGCTACAAAACATTACACAGCTACAAAAAGTTACAGAGCTACACAACATTAGAGCTACAAAACATTACACAGCTACAAAAAGTTACAGAGCTAAACAACATTAGAGCTACAAAACATTACAGAGCTACAAAAAGTTACAGAGCTACAAAACATTACAGATCTACAAAAAGTTACAGAGCTAAAAAACATTAGAGCTACAAAACATTACAGAGCTACAAAAAGTTACAGAGCTACAAAACATTACAGATCTACAAAAAGTTACAGAGCTAAAAAACATTAGAGCTACAAAACATTACAGAGCTGCAAAAAGTTACAGAGCTACAAAACATTACAGAGCTACAAAAAGTTACAGAGCTACAAAACATTACAGAGCTACAAAAAGTTACAGAGCTACAAAACATTACAGAGCTACAAAAAGTTACAGAGCTACAAAACATTACAGAGCTACAGAACATTACAGAACTACAAAAGTTACAGAGCTACAAAACGTTGTAAACCTACAAAACGTTACAGAGCTATAAAACTTTACAGAGCTACAGAACATTACAGAGCTACAAAATGGATTTTGTGGCATTTTTAACTTTGAGTGAGAGGACATGATAAAAGCATCATCAAAAATCAGAAGTACAGACAAAAATCCTGCAATTTTTGGTATTTTGATGTTTAAATGAGATGATGCAAAAACCAAATAGGATCCACTCAAGCAGCCTGTTTGACTGGAGCTGCAGAAAGATTCCACTCAATCAAATCATGTGGATTATCAACACGCCTGTCCTGCTTCTTTAGAAAACATCAGAAAATGATTCTTGTATTTATCATGACTTGGGCTCCTGGTTTCCTGTCTGTCTTTCCCACGTCTCGTTTCATAGCCTCGGCGGTCCTCAGGGTTCCACTCAACACTGGTGGGTTAAATCATAAATATTGTAAATGTTTAATATTTGTGATTTGTATGGATGGACTAGATAATAGATGAGGGGAAGTAAAATACTCTGCCAACAGATGTCACAGGAGACCCTAACAGGCTAATCTTAACAGCCATCAAAATATTTGGGCTTTACTTAAAGGACAATACCAGTGATTTTGCATGTTTGAGCCCCATAAATACTATCGGCATCATGTTAGGTTACTGACAACCATTTTCCTAAACATAAAACCGTATTTTAGTTCTATTATTTTGAATCCCCTCATCTTTCAAAATCAAATGATCACGTGATACATCCACCTTAAAATTCAATATTTCACCTGCTGACACTTACGTCTGAACTGTTGCTGCTTTCACCAAGGAGGTCATGTGATCATCAGCGTGAGTCTGTTTGTTAGCAGCATATCTCAAAAAGTTATGCACAGATTTGGCTGAAATTTGGAGGTCAGACAGATAATGTCAAGAGAAGAATTGATTAGTTTTTGGAGGTGATCGACCTGAAGATGGCACTGTAATAACCACTTTTACATTTTAATATGAACTGCAAGTCATAGAATCATTCTTTTTTATGGATTCCATTTTTTTTTTTTTTCNTTTTTTTTTTTTTTCTATCTCCTTCTGCAATTTTGGCTCAGTCGTCACAAGATTGTTCATGTAGGATGTCTGGACCAAGCTGCAAAAAAGTTATCACTTTTTTAAAATTACTCTTACCATTTTGCTACAATTGCTACAAAATGGTGGTATGGTCCTTTAAGTTGTCTGTGAACTAAGTCAAGCTGATGATCTCATCATCCGACTTGAAGTTTTTGCTGAATAATTGCCACTCATTGTAATTATTAATTTTTCTTAATTTTCATATATTATAGTAATTTCATTTGCATGAATGATGAATAGATATGTTAGAAAATATGTGGGAATACTTAAACTCATACTTTAAAGCTTGATGTTGTTTATTGCGTATTGCCTTATTTTCTGTAATTAGTTACTTTTACCGTTTGAACACTAGAGGGCCTCGGTCAGTAAAGGTCAAAGGTCAACTTTTTTAAAACTTGGTATTTACTTACTACACAGCATGTTCTTTAAAGGACCACACCATCCATTTTGCATGCATTTTTAATTCACCGTTCCAGTAGTATGTTTTGGGAAATGATTGTCAGTAATGTAACGTGTATGAAAATTGAATATATTAAGCTCAAACATGCAAANGGGAAATGATTGTCAGTAATGTAACGTGTATGAAAATTGAATATATTAAGCTCAAACATGCAAAATAGTTTGCACATTTGATCTGGTTCAATCAGACTATGTTTCGTTTCCCCCTTTGGTACTGTTCCCACGGGTGTGGTTGTTTTGGAGACCAAACTAACTGTGGAGCGGTATGGTCTGAATATGATCAACTTCTGAACCAGATCAACCTATTGATTGATTATTGATTGATTAGCAGCAGAGTTGCTAGGTGTGTGTGTTTTAACATTAAGTAAACTCCACCTTTGATGATCAAATCAAACGATGCTGTTAAAGGTGGAAACGCATCAATCTTCGCTAACGTGTTCAGATGAACACGTGTTCAGGTTAGCGTGTGCTTGTATGTTGTCAGCATGTTGCTCCATTCTCCTGTTCAGTGTGTGAAGGCAGCACGTCTTCTTCACATCATGTGAAGCAGCATGTGGTTTTCCACACGTTGTCTCTACATCAGATTCAGCTTCTGCTGTCATAGTTTTCTTCTTCATGGATCAAATGATGCTATGACTAGGAAAGGATCCACATTCATCTTTGTTACTCTGATCTACTTTGACACCATAGAAACTACTTCCTGTTTGGAGTTTCTTTCTCTGCCCCCAGATATGTCTAACCCATGAGCAGATAGAGTGCTGTCACATGACTTTTGTTGATATATTTTGGTTTGACTGGACATCTTCCTGTGTGAAATTGAATCAAAAAGTGGTAAATGCAGCATTCGTCCCTGATTCAGACCAGAGCAAACGATCTGCAGATCTGAAGTTTTCAGCTCAGAGAAAGTTCACTTCAGATTTTCAGGAAGTTGACTGCGAGCTTCAGGACAAAGAAAAGCTCATGGTCGTTCATGTAAGTTGGTTTGCTGAAGCCTGGCTGTGATTTTGTATTTTTAGTTTTAATGGAACCTCTGGATTATTCTTTTAAAGTCTTCTTCCAATTTGACTTTTTTTTTTAAAAATTGGACAAGTTCAAGCAAAGTTGCATCAGATGTTGAATGTCATTCCAGTTCCACACATCATTTGAAGAAAGAAATGTGATAAGAAGTAATTTATGATTTACCCTTGAGTTGGAAATCAGAAAGAGTGACTTATTGAAAGGCAGAAAACACTGAAGTGGACACGGATAAAACACGATAAGATGTTTTACCTACTTGGATAGAAGATGCGATAATCTTTTGGATTTCTATTGATTTGGAATCATAATGTCCTCAGTGTCAAAGACGAAACAAATGATGTAGAGCACTTTGATTTCTCATCATCTTTGTGTCTCCGCCGTTCTTCCAACAGACTCTCAATCAATATCTTCTGTCCTCAATGTATTGCTATTGGCAATGATTACCTATTGATCCCTCCCCTTATGGGAATGCTTTATATGACAGAGGGTCTGTTCACATATTCAAATATCCTGTAAGCATCTCATTTCAGTAAACACTAAATCCATAAGTGGCTTTGGATTTCTCTGGGAAAACTGAGAGTATCAGAATATGAGTGTCTCACATGACTCCTTAATGCTGCAGCAGTCCTGGACTCTTATTGTATGACAGCAGCGCTGACCGATTTTCTGGAAATATGAAAGACTTTTCATTGATTAAACATTTCAGCAGTTTTTGGGTTTGGGCAGCAAATAAAACATTTATTTTCTGTCATTTACAGTAGATGCTTTCATAGATCATTTTAAGACCAAAAAGGACAAAGCGGCTCCACAAAACTCCTGCTTTCATTTTCTTGATGCAAAGTGGAGTATTAAAGTTGAGTCCTACAACCGTGGACGCTGAGACAGGCTGATTAAATTCTCTTTCCTCTGAGAGCATTTCACCTCTTGGGGGCTTTGTTGGGGAGGTCGGCTCCTGCTCCTGCATCCATTTCTACAGGTGCTGCACTCACACTCTTTCATTTCCTCCCTTTATTCTGAAAGTACTACTTGCTGGCTTTGATTGAACTCAATGAGATTACAACAGAGTTAATCACTCCTGGGTTTGTCCACTTATTACCATGTGAACTCCGCCTGGCTGCCATTGTTTCCAGGCCTTCCATAAAGATTACCTGCTACTGCTGCAGAATTGCTCTATTGTCTCCTCAGGAGCGTGGGCGCCAGATGAAAGGTGAATGGCAGACGGCACAATAGAAAGGGCCACCGTGGCGAGCGGTGGCTGTATATTCATGATGAAAGTATAGGCACAGCTTTAAAAGCAGGAACGCTGACAGCTCTCACACTGAGCCATTAGCCCCCAGTGACTGGACGTGCTGCTGTATTTACCAGCAGCAAAAATCTGCAAAATATCTCACAGTGCATCACACCAAGTGTGTGGCAGCGTTCCAAAGCTCCTATTCGTTTCCCTCACTTGTGTCTTTTCCTCGTGTCTTAGTCCTGCCCACTGAAGACACAAGGAAAATATGTGAGGAAAAGATGCAAGGCTCAACGATTTAAGAGAAATGAAACATCGTCACTCCTCAAGCATCATCTAAAGCGACGTCGCTTACTGATGATGTCACAGCTGTCAGACTCATGATGAGGTCATATTAAGATGCATGTCGGTGTATCAGATCAGCTGTAGCAGATCTGACCAATCAGAAANAGGTCATATTAAGATGCATGTCGGTGTATCAGATCAGCTGTAGCAGATCTGACCAATCAGAAACAGGTTTCCAATAAAGGGGTGTGTCTGTCAGATAACAGACTTCCTGTAGGATTGTCTTGTGTTTCCTGATGAAGCTCCTCCTCCTCAGAGAGAAATAAGAGCTTTGGGATGTTCTTAAAGATGGAGGACCTGATTGGTTTCCAGGTCATGTGAGGAGTGATCAGATATGGAATTTGGAATGAACCCTATGTGTTAGAGAACGTAACTTTACTGAAAATCATTTTCCAAAACATACTACTGGAACGATGAATTAAAAATGTTTTTCCTACCTTCCAGACCTCCATTGGTTTCAGTTCATTCTGCTATTAAAATCAACTTGTTGATACTGTAAACGTTCTTGGGATAGGTAATCCATCATCACCAACAAGACGTGTATTCAGGTTTTTTTAGAAGTTATGTAATTTTAGTGTTTAAGCTCAATAAAAAGCGTGGAGTGAATGTATGCCTCCACCGGGGAATATAGTCCCAAAAGAAGACCTGCGTTTATGGAAAAATTTAAAGGACCGTGACTTCATAAGGCTGCAGGAACCTTTAATTTTAACGCTGCAGCAGAGCCTCGAGCGCCACCTTCAGGTCAAACTTCACATTTTTAAGATTTGCTGTCATCTGCAAATCAAGTTTGCTGCACAATGAGCTTCTTACGTCCCTGTCCTCTCTGCCATTCAAAAAGATCAATACTTTGCATATATTAAAAGTACAAACACAAGAGGTTAAAGGAAATAAAGAAATATAAACATAAACATTCAAGAAGTCTGGTTGCTCTGTAACAGCAAGACGTGCATGAATCTGTGGTTTGTGCTTGTAGCAGATGGCAACTTGAGTCCCTTATATTGTGTGTGTGTGTGTGTGTGTGTGTGTCTTTGTTTTTGTAATCTGAACGCAACTAATCATATAAACGTGGAAACCAAAACACACTTTCACTTTAAGAGAGGGGAGGGGTTATACAAAGGATTTTGTGTGTTTTTTGTGATCTGCTCGATTATAAACGGGGATAATGGGACACAGTTTCACTTTCCGTTCTCTCCGTGGAGCACGAGCACAGTGACAGATAGAAAAAAAAACAAGAGTTTGTAGAAAATAAAACCCTCCCCACTCCACACACCTGGCCAGTCTCTTGGCGTGGCAGAGTGGTGGAATAGCTTGTTTACAGCCACATGATTTAGTGACGTCATCGAGTGGAAGTGGTGGGCAGCAATGGAGAGCAAACAGAACTCTGAATATGTCGGTGGTTTACAGCTGAATTTAAAAGACAGATATATTAAAAAAATAGCTTAGTGTGATGGCAGAGAGCCGTGCTGCATGGCCAAAACAGATTTCGACATCATCACTGCCGCACAACTGCTGTTTACCTCAGATCTGATGGAGCCGCTGCTACGACCTGCAGGCCAGCGTAGTGACAGCGCTGATCAGGCAGAAAGCTCCAACATAGTTACCACGCATTACATGATACATCGCCAGGACTTGTTGCTCAGCAGATTGATGATGAACTGTATCAGGTTCTGCAGGACGTTCTACATATAGTGAACTTTATCAGTCACAGACTGTGTTCTGTGTAAGGAGATGTAACCAGCTATGAAGACTTGCTGCTTCACTCTGATGTCCGCTGGCTGTCAGAGCCGTTCTGAGCCGCGTATGAAGTCAGAGAATAGATGCAGCATTCCTTGTTTCTGAAAATCTGCAGCTTGGAGGCTATTTTGCAGTCTCGTTGTGGATTTGGAAACTCATGTGAGGTATTTTCAGCGTGTAATGTAGTGAATCTCAGCATGCAGGGCGTGGTACCTTCTTACTAAACGTTCAGGACAAAGTGCAGCATTCACAGAAAATCAGCTTGTGGACAAACAGATTGAAGCAGAGTGACAGAGATGTTCCCACACCTTCATCNGAAAATCAGCTTGTGGACAAACAGATTGAAGCAGAGTGACAGAGATGTTCCCACACCTTCATCAGACCTGCTGTCCTCTGGTGAAAGTCCAGACAGAATCTCATCATTTCTTCTCTCTCACTTTCACACATATTTCAAATACTAATACAAACACTTCCGCCCACCAGTCGCATTTCGCATGGAAAAAGTGCAACAGATGTTACGTCATCTGTAAACTACCTATTACTGGTGGAAAGATGGTTTTCATCACTTCCGTCTCTCTGACAGGCGTGTGGGAGGAAGTGGAGGAAGTGTGCGTCAGGTGGACGGCCAGCTGCTTTACAAACATCTCCAGCTTTTCACTGGTAGACCTGTGAGAAGGTCAGACAGCAACTGCTGTAATTAACCTCCAGTGTCAACACACCAAAACGCTGCCAACAAAGCCTCACCTCAGAGGGTCATTCACCCTTAAACATGTACTTATGACCCACACCAGCAATCAACACACTCACACACACACACATTTGAGTGGATGAGAAAAGGTCAGACGTACCACTTCACCAGAGCCTTTGCAGCGTTTTGCTTTGCCACTGGGAAGGCGAGGGTTGAGCGACTGTCAGAACGATGAGGCTCTGCCAACTGAGAGGTGTGCAACCTTTAGTGTCCTGGCCGTGAGGAGAGCGCCGCTCTCACCTTAACATCCTTTTAAAGGCCACGTGTACTATTTACACTTTACATTTACCCTTTAGGCTGCTGTCTCCTCAGCTGCCGGTGTGAGCAGAATATATAGGACCAGCCAGGAAGTCCATGCATAATAACAGAGAGGAGACATGCTTATCAGGGCCTCATATCATTATGTCATAGAGGAACAAAAAGCTTCACAGCAACACCAGCAAAGCTTCAATTACGTGCACATTACTGGCTGGATGTGGGTTGTAATGCAGTCAGACGGGGCAGCAGGCCACCAGCCTTCTACAGCTCACCGTGATTAATGGCCTCCGTTCACGTCTCTGAGCTGTTATGATTGGTGGTTTGGGGTGAAAGGAATTCTGGAAATCACGGGAAAACGAACCGAGCATGAAGTACACGTGTCGAGGTTAATACGTCGGCCACTTCATGAGAGAAAATTACAAACACTTTATCGTAATGAAAATTGGAATCTGCTGAACAGCAAAAAGGAAATTGTAGAAGACAGGAAGTGCAGCAGAAAATCCTTTTCCTAAAGTTTCTGTTCAGCCGTCAGGTAATCAAACTATTAGACAAACAGCAGGATTCATATTTCTGTCCGCCTGAACACACACACAAACACAGATAACACACACAG
The DNA here is from genome assembly GCA_014773175.1 of Lucifuga dentata. NCBI lineage: Eukaryota > Metazoa > Chordata > Actinopteri > Ophidiiformes > Bythitidae > Lucifuga > Lucifuga dentata. The sequence continues at coordinate 15,236 of VXCM01008164.1, forward strand.
TGCTCTCTGCAGTGTGTGTGTGTGTGAGGGAGACAGACGGCAGAGCAGATTAGCCTCGATAAAGAGTCTTAGTGCCAATAGTTTAATTAATTAATCAATTAATAATAGCAATTATTAATAGTAATTTGTTTATTAATAGTTAGTAATAATTTTATAATAATTATCTGGATCAGCTGTATGAGGATGAGTTCTACCCACTGGTCTTAACCTGAGTATTGAGTATTGACTTGTATTTTTCTATAACTCGATTAATAATCATATATGTTGCATTTGTGTGTTGTTATGCTAGGTGTGTTTTGTCTTATGTCTGTTGATGCCTTTGCAAATGAACTAAGTAACTAACTAACTAACTAACTAACTAATAGAACATGAGTGAGATTGCATCAAAAGTCTCCATTTGCATAAACTGATCAGCTGAGTGTTTTTATCTATCAAAGTTATTGGTCACTAACACGTGAGACAACTACAGGTTAAACATCATCAGATTTCATATGATGAAATTTATCGTCAGACTGAAACATGTCAGTGTGTTTTATGAATCACTTCCTGACATGTAAATAAGGAAATACTGTAGTAACACAAAAAGAGGCTGTAGCAGATGTTTATGAATGAGGGAACATGGTTGCGTGACGATATTTGCCGTTGACGACACGCATTCTGCAGATCCTGCAGTAAGCTTGATGAATCACGCCTATGTGTGTTTTCAGATCTGCAGATCGTTTGCTCTGGTCTGAATCAGGAACTAAATTGTTGGTTTGGTTCAATTTCACACAGGAAAACATCCAATCAAANTCTGGTCTGAATCAGGAACTAAATTGTTGGTTTGGTTCAATTTCACACAGGAAAACATCCAATCAAACCAAAATCTATCAGTTGAAGTCATGTGACAACACTCTCTCTGCTGATTGGTCAGAAAGAAACTCCAAACAGGAAGTAGTTTCTATGGTGTCAAAGTAAATCAGAGTAACAAAGATGAATGTGGATCCTTTCCTAGTCATAGCATCATTTGATCCATGAAGAAGAAAACTATGACAGCAGAAGCTGAATCTGATGTAGAGACAACGTGTGGAAAACCACATGCTGCTTCACATGATGTGAAGAAGACGTGCTGCCTTCACACGCTGAACAGGAGAATGGAGCAACATGCTGACAACATACAAGCACACGCTAACCTGAACATGTGTTCATCTAATCACGTCTTAGCTAAGATTGATGTGTTTCTACCTTTAACAGCATTGGTTTGATTTGATCATCAAAGGTGGACTTTACTTAATGTTAAGCACACACACACACACACACACACACACACATCTGAACGTGTTTGTTTGGAAGCAGACTAACAGCTCCTCTAAACATAGCCTCTGCATGGCTGTTTTGGTCCACACTCATGTTTGATCATGTGTTCAGACCTGCTCAAATGAACATACGAATGTACCAAAGGAGGAAAATGAGCCCTCGTCTGATGAACTGGACTAAATCCTGTAGGTGTGAAAACCCCCTAAGTGACGCAGACTGGCTGGCTGCTCATTGATTTTTTTTTAAGAGCAGCAAATATCATGAAGTCATACATCAGTATGGCGTGGCGTGTGTGTGGCCGGGCCGGCGGCTCGTTTGGAGGCGGAGCCGCACACAAAGTTCAGTCCCATCTGTCTCCAGTGGAGCTAAGAGTCAATGCTGCTGCCACAAACATTCATCCATGACATTTGCAGGCAGCTCTGAGACACAAATCATCCAGCGGGGAGTTTTATAATTAGGAGTGTTTTGCATGATTTAATCGATCAACAGGAAAAAANAAAAAAAAAAAAAAAAGGAGTAATATCCACAAGGTATTAATTACTGCTCTCCACAATTTTCCTCTTTCCTTATCCACAATTCACAGAAGAGGGACACTTTCCACTCAGCGTCTCCCTCCACAATGAAACATGAATGAGCATCCAGGGTGGTCCTGCTTCCAGCGATGCCCTGAGCCCATGCCACAGGCAAGGCTGCTTTCTGTACAACATCCTGCAGCCAAGACGCTGCGCCTTTTCAAGTGTCTTACACAAAGTGGAAATGTTGAATATGAGGAGGAAGGAGGACTGCATGCACACTCAGACGCACACACACACACACACGAATCAAAGGCCTGTTGGCGTCGGGGGAGGGGAATACACACACCTTAATCAAGACAAGCTTGTATATTTTATTTATTGCCTATTTATTATTGAGTATATTTCGTGTTAAATAATTCAGCAACTTCTTCTTTCTTACCCGTGGGTTGGTCTTGGTGCACAACACCTGGTTGGTAGATTTTCACACTCTTTTTTTTTTTTTTTTTTTTTCCAAAGTATCACTGCTAACATTAGAACTCAACTTTCTGTTGGGACCCTCAGGGGATTCTGGATTCATAATTCAATCATTAATTCCTTCAAGGTGACTGAGGACTCCAGCAGCCTGGCTTTGCTGATGTAATTAGCCGTTCAACAGACACCGAGTCATTTTAAAAATGACAGCATTCGTCTGTGCCAAACTTCATCACATGCTACCTTAAAGGACCAAACTGGTGGTTTTTGCATCTCTAAGCCCAATAAATACTACCCACACACATGTTATATTACTAAAAAAACATTTTCCAAAACATAAAACCATGCTTTAGTTTTCCTGTGATTTTGCCAAATCTCCAAATTTTTCAAATGTTCAGCTGACACACCCACCTTAAAATTCAATGTTTCACCTCCTAGCACATATGTAATTTTAATTTCGCCTTCTCCAGGGACTATATTCCCTGGCGGAGACAAACATTTTCTTCAATGCAGCTTCATGTTGGATTGCTAAATTAAGTAACTTTGACAAAAAATAAAGCGGCGTGATAGATTTCCCAACACAAACACGTTTCAACACAACAAGTTGATTTTTATAGCACACTGGAATGAACTGAAACCAATGGCAGTCTGGAAGGTAGGAAAAACAGTTCTAGTATTTACCACTCCAGTAGCATATTTTGGAAAATGGTTGTCAATAATATAACGTGTATGCAGGTTGTATTTGTAAAAAGCAGCTAAAGACCAGTGGTGTGCCATCAGGGCCCAGCAAAGCCTTCTCTGCTGGCCTAGAGATTGTCAGAATCATCAAATTATGTTTTTATAATTTAATATATATTTTATTAATGTTATATGTATTTTACAAAGTTCATTCCCACCAGGTTTGTTATTAAATCATTTCATAGCTAAGGTACTCTCTCCCTCAGTTTCATTGCTTCCAGTGCAGCTCATATAAATTAGAGCTTTTATCCAATCAGATTTTTCCACCTGTGCTGTCTCCGGGTAAAAAAATCTAGCCTGAGGCCTTCAGAATCTCAGTGAATCCCCTCTGCTATTCAAGCAAACGGGACGATGTTGTTGATTGTCATATTCTTTAACCAATCAGATTTTGAGTTTGCCATGTTGGGCGTATTCTTTTACACGTCAGGGCCTTCTAGCTGGCCTTGTTCTACGTCATCAGAGTACAGCATTATGCTAACAGCTAAACAGCCTGCCAGAAATTCATCAGAAGAAGAAGAGAGCCGGTTAGCTTAGCTAACTCAAGTAAACCTAGCTAGCACGTAACGTAGCATTAATGTTTATTTCAACTTTCTTTCTTGACGTTTAGATTTTTAGATATAGTGCTTTAGATTTTTTGTTTAGATTTTTACTTAGTCCTATTGTTTTTTAACGCACAGTGGCTGAAGCAGGAGAAGAAATGGATTAACTAACAACGCTTTTTTTCACATTTTGGAACTGAAATGCACCAATAATGTACAGCCGTGTGGTTAAACTCTTTCTAAAGACAGAAAGGAGGATGGACTTTGTCTTCAGATGATGAGCAGCTTTGGTAAGTCTGATGGATTTTTATGGAGAAGCCTGTTGAATCTGATTGTGTTATTTGTGTTTTACAGCATTTTTGCTTACTTGCTGGTCGTATGAGTAAATGTGATGGTTGTTGTGAGTTTGTTCTTGTTTCTTTGGTAATGACACTGATTTAGGCTATGCCATGTTTATATGTGATGCAGCATCCTGTCATAATGCGTAATAATGCTACATCCTATTCATGTCTCTGCAGTTAGTGTGTTGTAACTGTCATAGGTGTTGATCCTCGTGTTAAATCACTTTATTCCATTCCATAAAGGTTACTGTCACTGTGAATATGGGCTGGTTGTCTAATAACAGCAGCATATAGTCCTAGAGTCATGCTGAAGTTATTAGAAAGTGGTTTAATTGCAGGAGGATCGCATTGAAGGCATAAGTGTAAAATGCACGGCCCACCACTGCTAAAGACTCATCTTTTTAAAATTGCTTTTGGGTAGCATGTTTCTGTTGCATGTTTTATTTATTTGTGTCTCTCTTAGGAAGCGTGCTGGTTTTATTTGTATGTATTTTATAGTTCCATTTTAATGTTTTTTTATTGTGAAGCACTTTGTGACATTTGCTCTTGAAAGGTGCTGTACATAAACTTTACTTACTTATTGGGCTCAAACTTGCAAAATCACCAGTATGGTCCTTTAAGGACCTTTAATCATCACCCAGGGAGCTGTCAGCCAGAATTCTCCAGATCAGCAGTGTAATCACGGCATAGTAACGGGTGTCATCAGGTGGTCATCTCGGCGTGGAGTTGCTGTTGGAGAATGTGAATAAACAGAGCGGATGGCTGAGCCAGAGACGCTTTAATTAAAACTGTGACGTTGCATCATAAAAAGCAGAAACCTAATCGTGATGGAATAAGTATAATGTAATTATCAGCCAGGTTATAAATAGCTTTAATTTCATGCTTTGGAGAAAATGAAATGGAAATGTCGTGGAGGGGAGGTGTGCGTGTGTGTGTGGGGGTGTGTGTGTGTGTCGCTGCCCATGCTCACAGAAAACAAAGACTGTGGTTGTCATGATTTATCTCTAAAATGTCCTCTGACACGTGCATGTTGGCCGATGGTTTGTGTGCTTGGACGTTCTGCTGGCAGCATGAGAGAACATTCGTCTGCCAGTCGCAGTAAAAGCAGTAGAAGGGTAACAATGACAGCAGCAGACAGAGCAGCAACAATAGTAGCAGCAGCATCAGTAGGTGTAGCAGTAGGAAGAAAAGGAGCAGCAACAGTGCAGCAGTATTAACAGCAGTATTAACAGCAACAGCAGCAGCATTAACAGTAGCAGCAGTATTAGCAGCAGCAGCATTAATAGCAGCAACAGCATTAACAGCACCAGCAGCATTAATAGCAGCAGCAGTATTAGCAGCAGCAGCATTAGCAGTAGCAGCAGCATTAACAACAGCAGCAGTATTAACATCAGCAGAGTATTAGCAGCAGCAGCATTAATAGCAGCAGCAGTATTAGCAGCAGCAGCATTAACAGCAGCAGCAGTATTAGCAGCAGCAGCATTAATAGCAGCAGCAGTATTAGCAGCAGCAGCATTAACAGCAGCAGCAGCAGTATTAACAACAGCAGCAGTATTAGCAGCAGCAGCATTAACAGTAGCAGCAGTATTAACTGCAGCAGCAGCAGCATTAACAGCAGCAGCAGTATTAGCAGCAGCAGCATTAATCGCAGCAGCAGTATTAACAGCAGCAGCATTAACAGCAGTAGCAGTATTAGCAGCAGCAGCAGCATTAACAGCAGCAGCATTAATAGCAGCAGCAGTATTAACAGCAGCAGCAGCAGCAGCATTAACAGCAGCAGCATTAACAGCAGCAGCAGTATTAGCAGCAGCAGCAGCAGCAGCATTAACAGCAGCAGCAGTATTAGTAGCAGCAGCATTAACAGCAGCAGCATTAACAGCAGCAGCAGTATTAGCAGCAGCAAATTAACAGCAGCAGCAAATTAACAGCAGTAGCAGCATTAACAACAGCAGCAGTATTAGCAGCAGCAGCATTAATAGCAGCAGCAGTATTAGCAGCAGCAGCATTAACAGCAGCAGCAGTATTAGCAGCAGCAAATTAACAGCAGCAGCAAATTAACAGCAGTAGCAGCATTAACAACAGCAGCAGTATTAGCAGCAGCAGCATTAATAGCAGCAGCAGTATTAGCAGCAGCAGCATTAACAGCAGCAGCAGTATTAACAGCAGCAGCATTAACAGCAATAGCAGTATTACCAGCAGGAGCAGCAGCATTAACAGCAGCAGCATTAATAGCAGCAGCAGTATTAACAGCAGCAGCAGCAGCATTAACAGCAGCAGCAGTATTAGCAGCAGCAGCAGTATTAATAGCAGTAGCAGTACTAGCAGCAGCAGTATTAATAGCAGCAGCAGCAGCAGCATTAACAGCAGCAGCAGTATTAGTAGCAGCAGCAGTATTAATAGCAGAAGCAGTATTTGCTGCAGCAGCATTAACAGCAGCAACATTATTAATAGCAGCAGTAGTATTAGCAGCAGCAGCATTAACAGCAGCAGCAGTATTAACAGCAGCAGCAGCATTAACAGCAGTAGCAGTATTAGCAGCAGCAGCATTAACAGCAGCAGCATTATTAACAGTAGCAGTAGTATTAGCAGCTGCAGTATTAGCAGTAGCAGCAGTATTGATAGCATCAGTAGTGTTAGCAGCAGCAGCAGCATTAACAGCACCAGCAGTATTTGCAGCAGCAAATTAACAGCAGCAGCAGTGGTATTAGCAGCAGTAGAAAAATTAATAAAATAAAACTAAATATGCAGTGAGTAAAAAATTTCTTTTGTGAAGCTGGATAAGTCTGGAAGTATTAGCTGGTCTGCATGGAGGCTTCTGACAGCCAATCAGATTCATCCTGTCACAGCTGACAACATGATCTGCAGCCAATCAGATTCATCCTGTCACAGCTGATGACTTTCTGAGCCCAAAACCAACTAATGTCTGTAATTCTCCAGTTGTGATTCTTGGAGATTCTTTATCCACTGGAACCATCATCATCATCATCATCATCATCATCATCATCATCATCATCATCATCATAATCCTCACTGTGCATAGAATCAGTATACAGAGACGTCCTCTTCAAGGACCATTGAGAAAAATGTTTTATGATAAGAATTTCTTTTTCCTTTCCATTATTTTACTTTAATTAAAGGTTAATATTTTGTATGAAAGATGAAGAGGATAAAGACTGTTTTTTTCACAGCCCATTTTGTTTTTAATGACCAAGGTACCAATGTTAGTGGAGGTTCTGTATGTTGATGACAGGAATTACTTTGTTTACTTTTGTATTTATTGACAGTGCTATTACATAGAAACAGCTGTCAATCAAGCTCAGTGTGTGTGTGTGTGTGTGTGTGTGTGTGTGTGTGTGTGTGTGTGTGTGTGTGTGTGTGTATGAGGAGGTAGTTTACCAAGCTTGTCGCCACCCTCTACCCAGCACCAAGAGACAGGAGCCAAATCCAATTTCTCCTGTCAGGTCACATCTCTGTCCACTCAGCCATCCTTCAAACTTCTCTCTGTCTGTCACCCTCATCATCATCATCCTCACTGCTACATTATCCAGTGTGACTCAGAGGTCCACAGGAAGCCCCTGCCAGGCCCAAACATCCTGACGGTTTGTCACCTTCCCTTCCATCGGCCGGTTTAGCCCCGCCTCCTCTCACACTCAAGCTGCCGTTGTACACAGGCAACCAGGTGACCTGATAAACAAAAGATCCACAAATCTAACTAATAACCAGGAGAGAGAAAATCCTGTCAAGTCCAACACCATGATAGCTTAGCTTTAGCAACACAACTAAGACCTTCATGGAACATTTCCTGTTTCAGGGCTAGCAAGCTAACTGCTACTTCCTGTCTCTACTGTGGTGAAATCTGCAGGATGATGGAGGTGAAGGTGATGAACAGGTTGGTGGTATCGCCCCCTTTAGCGGTTTCTGTCGATCAGCATTTCCTGCAGACTGGGGCGTCTACCAACTTCCTGTCTTTGTTACCAAATCCTGAAAACTCCACACTGGCAGCTAACTTTTTTCAGGTTAGCGTAGAACGTCTCGCTCTGTCTGTCAGCTCCTCCATCATGATTTAGTGCGGCAGTAGTAGCCACACACTGTGGTAGTAGCTAGCTAGCTAGCTAGTTAGCTGTTCTCGCTTTGTCTCCCTCCCCCAACGTTGGGGGAGGGAGACAAAGCGAGAACNGCTTTGTCTCCCTCCCCCAACGTTGGGGGAGGGAGACAAAGCGAGAACGGAAAGAAACAGAAATGATTTAAGAGGCACAGGATTATTTACACGATGTTATCATATGTGTATTATTAATATCATAATGCAGCCTCAAGGGGGCACAAGCCAGTGTCCACCTTGTGCCGGTCCCAAGCCCGAATAAA
>VXCM01008165.1:0-14685 GCA_014773175.1 Lucifuga dentata
GCTGAGGACCAGGCATGCAGAAATGGCAGGTGAGTGGCTGACCAGACATGCAGAACTGTGACACAATGAATGTCTCCAAACTGCTGATATATTTCTCTGAAAAGACCAAAATGAAACTTCATGAATCTAAGTATGTTTTAGCCAAAATATTATTAATATCTTCATGAGTGAGAGCCGTCTTAAATTAATGAAATAATAATTTCATTTACACTCGGATATCCACCAAAACCCACAAACCTGCTGTCAACAATCCAACATGTGACATTTGAGAGAATTATCTCTTTTCCAAATGCAGATTAATTAAATTTTCTTTCATAAGGCAGCAAAAACAAAGAATTTAATCCTGAATTAACTTCATGAGGGAAGAAGGTGCAAAGAAAATGACTAATTATGACCAATTATAACTCTATTATATGCAACAGATATAGTGTTGATAGATTGATATCATTATAGAAATAGTAGATATAGACAGGTTATCTTTTAGAGAGATGATATTTAAAGCTCTGTCTGATCATTTTGAACTCTTTCAGTAACTTCAGAGAAATAAATTTGCCTGGTGTTTATCAGATTAGGAAAAAATAAAAGAATATTAACAGTAATGTTTTTATCATAAAAAGCAGCATCACCAAGGACAACGGAGATAAAAGGAGATATAATCTTGTTTTTGCAGATATGCTGCGCTAATTACTAAAACAACAAAAATAAAGAACAATTAAGCCGTTTGGTCTTTGCTAACGTAACAAACAGGATGATACTGTGGAAATGAAAGAAAACACATCACTTCCTGTGTGACTAATTTCAGCCATTGTGCGATCAAACTCACGATAGATCAGAATCAGCGAGCGTGACGTTATTCGCTTAAAGTAAAAGCTTCGTGCTGCAGGAGTCGACTGGAATACTGAGAACAATCAAACTGTTTTTACTAGAAATGTCACAGCAGAGCTGTAAAAGAAAAACCTTTTCACATTTAAAACTTAATAGAAAAACTCAAAATAAGGGGTGAGAAGAAAAAACAGAAAAGGTTGGATTGTGTGAACGGTTGCTTCGTTTTTGTTTTTTTGTTTTTTTTTCTGTAGGAAACGCTGCACAGTCGGTCAGAGATCAGAGAAACTTTCTTTACCGTGTCTGTCAGCAAAATAAAACAGAATATATTGAAGGTACTGTCCTCCGTCTGTCTGCGTAACACATAACCGGCAGGAAAACTTTTCCTCCACCGCTTTTAGTTGAACCGATAACTGATGATGACTCAGCTTCCAAAGCCGCTGAGGTGATTCATGTAGTACAGGTAACAAAGTGCAGGTAAAACGTGTCTGAAACTCGTCTTCATCCAAACTAAAAACACAGAACATCAGTAAATGTCAGCATGCAGACATTTCATCAGAGGAAAAATGTGCTGCAGCCAATAAAAACTGCCTCTTTTTACATGTTGTCATTATGACAAACGATGCATAAATAGACTGGTAATTAAATGCGTACATAACTAACGAGCCTAACAAGCTTTTCATTCCACATTCAGCTCACAACAAAAAGAATCTATTTGCCTTTTCTGGCTTTGAACCCAGAATTCTTTCCTCTCAGAATCGGAGGACTGATGGTTGTTTCCGCCCACAGCATCACGCCTGCCTCAGAGAAATGTCACGGTGGGAATAAAAACTCAGCCAGAGCTGGCAAAATGCTAATTAATTTATCCTGCTGAAACATATCTGACATGATGTCAAAACACTTTGGTGTTCATTCATCACCAGATCGTCTCGCCACGGCATCTGCGGCCTCTGGACATGATGAGGGTCCTCAGGTGCGTCCTGACAAAACGAAGCCACAGGACGAAGTTTACATCTCACATCAAAAGAATTTTAGTTTGATTGGGTTATGAAAGACATTAGAAATAGATCAGAAGAATACAAAGAATACTAAAATGGAATAGAATAATCATAGAATACTTAAATGGAAAAATACAGGAATTTTAAAGCAATATTGTAATGAATTTCTGAAATACATGAAAAAAAAATAAACTCTTTCTTCAGTACTCACCAAGTAACAGTCAATCTTTCTCGCCCAGCCAACAGAAACCACGTAGCTTCAAAATAAAGCACAGAAACTCAACATTACGGCGCTAAAATTCAGCCAACATTTACCAAAACACCAAATCATTACTTACGAATTCCTGTTAACGTTCAGATAAATGCAGTCACAAACTTCCTGACATCCACCATCTGTAAATGGATTTTACAGGAAATGGAGGATTATACATTTTAAACATTTTCTTTAGAGGAAGTAATAATGATTTATGATCCGTACCTCTCTTTAGCGTCTTCAGACACTGACCGTTGTTGAAGTTCCAGACCTTTAAGGAGCCGTCCTCTCCACCGGTGACCAGTCTGCAAACGCAACATCTGTCATAAAAACAGCCTGTTTCATAAACGCAAAACATTTCAAGCTGTCACAGGTACAGGTACCTTCGTCCTTTGGGGTCAAAGGTCATGCAGGTGATGGCAGACGAGCCGTGTGCACAACCGAATTCAAAAACCTGAGATCCAGTGTCGAAATCCCAGACTTTGACCACCTGACAGGAGAATATTACATGTTGATGGATTAAAATGTGATGGTGTCAGAAAAGAGTAATTTTTCGGTAGAAACAGGAAGCTGGTCGTCACGTGGCGTCTCAGGCACATTTCACATGATGAGCGCCGAATGTTACGTGACCAGGGCATTCCATTATTGTGTATTGGGAGCTGAGCGGTGACTCCTAACGTCACGTCACGCCACTTTGAATGCCGCTCAGTGCTCAATTTTTCTGTTTTAACGCAGCGCTCAAAGTTCAACCAACTTCAACTTTGACCTTTCTGATGCTGACCTTTCCAACGAGCAACCAATCAGAGAACAGCTGGAAGCAGAAGCGTCACAGCGATGGAGGAGGAGCCTGTAAAGCTGTTTAGAAAGGCGACTCAACAGTCACCGTTTTTTCGCTTTTCTTCTCCGAATAAGAAGAAGAGCCAGAGACTTCTTTGTTGCGACCGGATTTGATCCGGAAAACCGATTTGGACCACAAATATGCAAAGATTGCCCATGGTAACCGTCAACATGTCATTAGCTACAAGCGCTTCCCGCTCAGACTCAGCGCGCTAGATGCTAAGCTCAGCATGCTAACACTTAGCATGTGACACGGCCTCATGGTACTGATTTACTCACAGATCCTTCAGTGCAGCTGACAACTTGACGAAACTCCTGACTGAAGCCGCAGCACGAAACAGGCTCGTTATGTGAAACTGTCAGACGGCGGTGAGGCCGATGTTTCCTAAAGGAAAAGTAACACGAACAGCAAGAAAACGAATATTAATACTCAGATTCAGGAACAAAAGACCTTAAAATGTTGATACATTCCTACGGAGCGCCTAAAGGGACATGGAGGGTAAAAACTATCAGTGGAAGGGAAAAAAAGAGTCCTTTTGTGAGAAAATGCAAACATCTTGCGAGATAATACAATACTTTTGCGATACAACACAAAATTTTTGCGAGATAATGCATAAACATTTTGCAAGATAATGCAATATTTTTGCAAGATAATGCAAAAGTTTTGTGATATACCACAAAACTTTTGCAAGATAGCACATAAACTTTTTGCAATATAAAGCAAAACTTTTGCAAGATACCGCATAAACTTTTTGCAAGATCAAATACAAACTTTTTGCGAGATAACGCAAAACTTTTGCAAGCTCTCGCGTAACATTGCTTCTTTAGCAAAAAATTTTTGTGAGATAATGCAAGTGAGTTCAACCCAAGCACCAACTGAATGTCTTTATATTTTAGTTCAAGCTCAAAGTAAACCTCAGCAAACTGCTCCATTGTTGCCTAGCAACAGCGCATTAGAGTGGCCTGGATATACTGTCACACTTCAGCTCAGTGAAGGGTCAAGTATTGTTTATCTCGCAAAACTTTTTATTTTCCTCCTCAGGGGTTCCTACGTTACAGCTTAGCATGAACTGGGTCATAATATCTTGGTAATTATGGGTTAATAATGTTATAACTAATAATAATATATCTATAATAATATCTAATAATAATAATAATAATCATAATAAGAGTTAGAGAGTAATAACATGTTAAATTGTGTTATAGAATATGTTGGTAAAATTAGAGTTTATTTTTTGTATGAGGTTAAAATTGTTGTAATAACTCAGTCACAATATATTTAAAAAACATTCTTTCCTCATTGGAATTACGTTAAGCATTGTGTTTTTGAATCCATCACAATACAACCGGTTCTTCGTTAACCAGAGGAAACGTTCTAAATATTTTGATTCTCTGATGAATAAACCACAAACTGACAACCAGCCTGATTTTCAGAGAGAGAACAGCCATGGATTCTGCTGCAACGTAAAGAGATTTCACAGCAGGACAGTACAAACACGCTGACACGTCGCCGTGAATCCCACTTGCATCAGGATTTACTGTGAACAGGCAACACTGATCCTGAATATCCCAAATCTGAAAAGGAGACAGTGAAGAGTCTTTTAGGATTCTGTATTTATTTTTGGATCATTTACAATCATAATGAAATAAAAGGAGACGTGTTCTACTTTAGCAGTGTTGTCCATAGAGAAGGAGATGATCTGACTGTCGTCTGAAGAGATGCAGATGTAGAAGATGGGAGCCGTGTGGCCCTTCAAACTCCCCGTTGGTTTCCTGTCAAAGTCGATGAAACCAACAGGAAGTGGTAAAGAAAACTGTAATTTATCCTCTATAACTACAGAAACCAGTAAAAATGTGGTTCCTCACCCAGAAAAATATGGGTTCCACATNTATCCTCTATAACTACAGAAACCAGTAAAAATGTGGTTCCTCACCCAGAAAAATATGGGTTCCACATGCGTACGATTCGATCCATGCCTCCTGTGACCAGCAAGCTGTGCTTTTCACAGAGGTCAAAGGTCTTTGCACCTTTGTAGATGGTGAAGACAGTTTGGTCACATGAGGCGCGGAGCTGTGGAGTCCAGCTCAGTTGGACCTTTTTGGTTTTACCTTCATAGCAGGATTCTCTGATCTCCTTTAACTGCTGATCCACGTCCGTCAGAGGAACCAGGCAGCCTGCAGAAAGAAAAAAAAAATATATATATTTTAATTCATTAAAGGACCATACCGGTGATTGTGCATATTTGAGCTCAATATATACAATCCGTGCACAAGTTATTTTGGTAACTTTTGCAAAATATGCCACTGTAAAGGTAAATTTCAGAATTGTTTTTCCTACCTTCCAGATTGTCTTTGGTTTCTGTTCATTCCAGTACAATATAAAAATCAACTTGTACAGACTTTAAACAAGTTTTAGATACATAATCTATCACAGAGAACAACATGTTAGGGTATATCATAAATATTATATTATAAACCCTAATATTATAAAATATTAGGGTTTTTTTTTTTTTTTTTTNTTTTTTTTTTTTTTTTTGCTGAAGTACCTTTATTTAACTGATCAAACATGAAGCTGCAGGAAATATAGTCCCAAGAAAAACGACTTTTACAGAGAAATTAAAATGACCATGTCTTCTATAATCGTGCAAAAATATTAGAAGGTGAAACATTTAATTTTAAGGTGCTTATATCACCTAACGTTTGATTTTGAAAGATTAGGAGATCTGACAAAATAACAGGAAAACTAAAATAGGGTTTTATGTTTTGGAAATTGGTTGTCAGTAAAGTAACATGTATATATTGGGCTCAAACATGCACAATCGCCGGTATGGTCCTTTAATTCATAGCTACATGTACTAACATTGATCAAAACGTGCTTTTAATACAAAGGTGAGTCATTATCAGAATAAATGTGCTTGGCTACACAATATGTAGCATTAGTAAATGGACATGCACACGTACATGCACGAACACACACACACACACATGCAGGCATTGACTGGAGACTTTGGGATCGATGAGTCATGCCTCACAGCGCTGCTTCCTGTTCAGCACAGATTTTAATTCCTGGACATCACATGAAAGGACTTTTCTGATAAATCTCTTCATGCAGAGATTTAGCAGAGTAAAACTTTCGGTTTTTGCAGCTTTTGTGCTCCAACAGGCCGGATCAGCTTCCTGAGGAGCCGAGACGAGCTGAAAATATTGATATTTTTAAACGTAGACTTAAAAACTCATCGGTTCAGCCTGCCTTTCATGCAGTGTTTTATAATTTTACAGTATCTTGTTGTTTTTATACACGTTTAATTTTTACTTACTGATTATTTTTTATTGTCTTATGTGTTATCTCTGCTTTCATTTACCATTATTCTGACGTGCATTATTCTCACAGTCTGTTTTAAATATTCTGAAAGTTGTCAGCTGCCTGTAAAGCATTTTGAATTGCAATGAGTTTTCTGAAACGTGCTAAATGTAATTTATACCAACGAAAGATTTCTACATTTCCTGAAGGAAATGTAACATGTGCTTCCCTCTTGCCGGGACTTCCCGCCTGCTGTGTGTGTGTGTGTGTGTGTGTGTGTGTATGTGCACCTATGTGCACCTATGTGCATGTCGCTATGTCATGTCGCAGTGTCATGTTACTGTTGCTATGTTATGTTGTTATGTCATGTTGCTGTGCTATATCATATCACTGTCAAGTCACTGTCGTTGTCATGTTGCTCTGTCATGTCACTGTGCTATATCATGTCACTATGTCGTCACTGTGTCATGTCGCTATATTGTGTCACTATGTCATGTCACTGTGTCATGTCGCTATATCATGTCACTATGTCATGTTGCTATATCATGTTGCTATATCATGTCACTATGTCATGTCACTGTCATGTCGCTATATCATGTCACTATGTCATGTCACTGTGTCATGTCGCTATATCATGTCACTATGTCATGTCACTATATCATGTCACTATGTCATGTCATTATATCATGTCACTATGTCATGTTGCTATATCATGTCATTATGTCATGTGCTATGTCATGTCATTATATCATGTCACTATGTCATGTCACTGTCATGTCTAGTAGGAATAAATTACCCATAACAAGCGAGGAGGACTCTTCATTCGAGGAGGATACGACAGATCGGAAACTGGGAAAATATTTAACCTAAATTCAGAGACGAGCGTTAGCAGATCGCTGTATAATACAGTATATCTGTTAATGATACATGGAAAATGCTGCATTGATGAAAAAAAAATACACTAACACTTATATATACATACAGTATGTGTGTGTGTTTGTGTGTGTGTGTGTGTGTGTACACTACCACTCAAAAGTTTAGAATCACTTGTCTTTAACTTGTACTTGCTATTTTCTTCAGTAATAGTGTTTGTAAATTATATGAATCAAACACCAAAATGTATTTTAAGATGTTTTATTCAGTATTTCAAAGCGTTTAAATGCTAAATAACAGTGTTTTAGTGAGATCTAATCTCTGCTTTGTAAATATTCAGCATCAGTTTCTAGAGCATCAGAGAATAATCTAGAATTTCCTAATAATCTCTGGAACCACATCCAGCTTCTCTACATGAATCTGGAATCATCTACAACTCATGTCAGGATTCTGGACAATTTCAATAAAATCTCTTCATTTTTTACAGCTTCTTGCTAATTATTATTATTAGACATAGTGATTGTGTTTAGACACTAGTGAGCGGTCGTGTTTCCTCAAAGAGAAAACAGATGAAGTGAAAAATGAAAATTCACCTGCGTCACCCAGTCTTGATGGACTTTCCATCGGACAAATGCCACATGTGGACAAAGCACGGCGCTGTCTATTGCTATTGTTGGCATTTTTTCAATCTTTGGTAATTTGTTCCATAATCTATGAAAAGACAAGTTGAAATTTAATGGTTAAATCTGAAATGTCTGAAATTCTACGACAGCATCAGATTCAGTTTCTACACATTCTGCATCATTTCTCTGATCTGCAGGAAGTAAAGTTGTAAGTTTTCATCCTATTGTGTTTGTGCTCATATACACTCTGAACTAATAACTCCATGAATATTAGGAGCAGATATCATGAATCAAACCTTTATGTTCATTCTGAAAACAGGAAAAGTGTTCCATTTTAACAGAAAAGGTGTAAATATATTTTTAAACAGTGACACTGTTAGAATCCACTGACCCTCTATAACAGCCTGACATGAAAATTTACGACACGCAGAAACAAACTCCCACAGGTTTAACATCAGTACAGATCATACAATCATACACATTTATTACTGTCAAAGAAATAAAACAACAATCTTCAATATAACGGCTAAAGTATCCAGCAGAACACTTTGAACATTTCTGTTCATGCTGTGATCAAAGTCAGATTGAACCTGTTTTTTTTTTTTTTATTTTACATTTGAAAATGTTTTACTGCTCTAAATAACTTCCTGTTTTGCACATTTTTTATATTAGAATTAAAGGACCATACCACCCATTTAGCATGTTTGAGCTTAATATATTCAGTTTTCATACATGTAAAGTTACTGACAATCATTTCCCAAAGCATACTGCTGGAACGGTGAATTAAAAATGTTTTTCCTACCTTCCAGACCTCCATTGGTTTCAGTTCATTCTGCTATTAAAATCAACTTGTTGATACTGTAAACGTTCTTGGGATAGGTAATCCATCATCACCAACAAGACGTGTATTCAGGTTTTTTTAGAAGTTATGTAATTTTAGTGTTTAAGCTCAATAAAAAGCGTGGAGTGAATGTATGCCTCCACCGGGGAATATAGTCCCAAAAGAAGACCTGCGTTTATGGAAAAATTTAAAGGACCGTGACTTCATAAGGCTGTGTAACTATTAGCAGGAGAAACATGGATTTTTAAGGTGGGTGTATCACTTGAATATTTGATTTTGAAAGATTAAGAGATTTAGCAAAATATCAGGAAAGCTGAAATACGGTTTTATCCTTTGGGAAATGATTGTCAGTAACGTAACATGTATGAAAACTGAATATATTAGGCTCAAACATGCAAAATGACGGTATGGTCCTTTAAGGGATTTCAATGAAAAGATGAAAACTTCAAACAAAATACCAACAGAAAAAATTTTATGCCTTGAAAGGCTTTGTTTTATTGATTTTTCTTGCTCTATAATTGTAAATATCACTTCTGCTTTCGCTTGTTCTAATGTTCTGTAAAAGTATGACAGGTTGGTGAAATAAGCTGCAGCTTCAGCCGACAGTCTGCAAAATATCTGAGTCTTGCTGCTTTCATATTTAGTTTAATTATGTATAAATGTTGAAGCTGTTTTTTTTGTTGATGCAGACCGAAATAAATTTGATTTCATTTCAGCTTGTGTACATTTCCACATCCTTTGGCAAATTCGTTAGTGCATGTGACCATTTTGTAGATGATTAAATGTTTTCATGATCAGTAATCACAGGGAATTATCATGTTTCTTGTTCAATAATTAATTATTAATTAGCCAAGAATATGAACAAGACACAAACAAGAAAGCACAATTACTTAGTATTAATACACTATACTAATTACTACTTACTATAAATGACTTATTATTGATTATCAGTGTGTCACTGAAGCTCTGCTGAGTTTCTTATGATCAATCAAACACGTTAAAATTACACGCTGATAATGTTTATAACATGTTTATGATTCTTACCATGTTCAACTATGAAATCTAGGTTTTATAGTGAAATCTGTGTTCAGGTGAGGCTGAATCAGTGTAGGAAGGTTAATTAATAACAATTCACATGTGCAAATATGTGGATTGATCTTCAGAAAAGCAGAATTACCTGAGGGTTTCTTTAACAGACGACATCAATATGATAGTCACGCATCCCTGAATCACGAAGATAAAAAAAAAAAAAGTAAGCTTCACTGTATTCATCAGCCTGGATAGAATGGATTCTGTCTGATAATTGAATCTGTAGCCAACAAGAGAAACTACCTGAATGTCTCCGTACAGAATTGAACATTCATCAGGGCCGGTGTAGCTGCGGAGAAAATACAGTCATATCGATGAGGATTTATTGGGACATTTGGGGGATTTTAATATGCAGTTATGTTGCTCACCAGTAGTCCAGTGTCAGAGGGATCGTCTCTAAGGCGCTAATCTGGCAAAAAGGCTCCAGAGAGGAAAACTCATAAAGCTGGATCTCTCTGTCTCTGCGAGAAAACAAAAACAGACATAAACAGAATGAAAAATATTCCAGTTTTACGTTGATCTTTCACATTTTTTCTCGTGTTACCCTGTTCCAATCAGCAGCTTGTTGTACTGCGTCATGACAGTGAAATCACTCGCCCACTTTGACTTCCTGTTTGCAGGCCCTTCATTCTGTGAAGAATGAACAAACTTCTTATTAAAGGTCCATTAATCTTAAAATTCCTTACATACTGAACGTACAGGAGATGGAAAGATGAGCAGAGAGTGAATATAACCTGCAAAATAAAAATGAATATAGACGATGTGACACAACACGTCTCTGAAACACGATCATCAGCATCACAAATGAAAGATTTTGATGTTTTCATCATATTGCAGGTGTTCATCTGATTCTGTCCACCTCCTGTATATTTAAAGGAGCATACCGATGATCCTGCATGTTTGAGACCAATATAAACAACCTGCATACATGTTACGTTACTGATTTCCAAAACATAAAAACTGCGTTTTATTTTCCTGTTAGTTTTTCAAATCCCCTAATCTTTCAAAATCAAATGTTCAGGTGATTCACGCACCTTAAAATTCAGAGTTTCACCTTCTAACACGTTTGCATGATTGTGAAAGACACGGTCATTTTAATTTCTCTGTAAAAGCCGTCTTTTCCTGGGACTATATTTCCTGGCAGAGACATACATTGTCTTCATGTAGGATTGATTAAATAAAGTTACTTCAGCAAAAACAAAAACAAACAAAAAAAAAACCTTTTAGACATGTTCGCTGTGATGGATTATTTATCTCAAGCATGTTTCAAATCTGTAAAAGTTGATTTTTATAGTGTAAAAATGGAATGTACTGAAATCAATGGCAGTCTGGAAGGTAGGAAAAACAATCTAAAATTTACCGTTAATGTCGTATATTTTGGGAAATGGTTGTCAGTAGGGATGATTGAGTACACCATTATCTGTATCTGTATCTGTTCAACCAACTAAATTATCCGTATCCGTACTCGGGTGGGTGGGGCTTAGATCGACTCTGGTTTTATTTTTAATTTTTAAATGAACTGACGTGAAGATAGGTTACAGGTTACAGTTGGCTCATAACCACGATGTACTGATTGTATTGTGATTTCAGATGAGCAACGACGTCTAAATGTGCACAAAATTACAGTAGTACAGAATTGCTAGCTAACTGGCTAGTTAGCCTAGAAGCTAGAAAAAGCTAGTAGAAGCCAGTAGAAATGTGCGTTGTGGATGGTAGTCGTGCTCCTAAAACATGCATTATCTGGATACTCGTTTCATCCGAGTACTCGGCTCATCCCTGGTTGTCAGTAACATAACATGTATGTGGATTGTATGTATTGTGCTCAAACATGCACAATCACCGGTATGGTCCTTTAAGGATCAGAGAAACGTGCAGCACATACAAATATGCTTTTGGTCTTCTGAGGTTTGAGTTCAGGGCTCCAGTAACAAACCGTCCCGTCTTCCTGCACCGTTATGATGGTTCCTCCGGGGGTGGAGTGGATATTTTGAGTGGGAACGCCGTGACAGGAAGTCATGACCGTGGCCGGCAGATTGAAGGCCACCTGCTTCCTGCGTCTAACAGACTCGTCTTTCTCGCTGTGCTCCAGCAGCATGTATGTGCAGAACTCAGCCTGCATCATGTTATCAGGACATACTGAAGTTACAGTCGGTTCCCTGCGTATTAATAATTATGAAAGTTCTCTTATGGCTATATGAAGTGGAATCAACTTATATATTCTAAAGCTTTCTGTTAAAATCATGTCGAATGTAATGGTAATGGCTCGCCGTCTTTTTTTTTTTAACTAAAAATACTAATTTTTCATTAAAAGTCAGCTGGCATACCACTACCACCACCAGAGGGCGCTTTAAGTGCCACCAGTGGTACATGTACTGCATTTTGAGAACCACTGGCTTTGAAACGTTGACATCTAAGAACAGACTCTACTTTATTCTGCTATTATATTCAGCTTTATAAGTCACAAACTTGCAATATATGAACTAATGTAGCCTCTGAAACGACAACGAAAAGGTATTAAAACTGTCATCAAACATTATGTGGGCTTTTATTTTGGAAAGCATCGCCTTTTTGAGTTGACACAAAACAAACATGGCATTTCTGCTGCTTAGCCTTTGTCAGATGAGCATTAAAAAGCTGATTTAACTTAAATCTTTGTTCTGTCAGTTACAGTAACTGGATTACAGCCGCCATGAAAGCATATAACAGCCCGTCATTTCTAACTTTTTTAGATTCTTGGTGTTCGCATGCATGGAAACGTATTATAACTGAGGCAATTTCAGTTTGAGTGAAAGCGCTGAACGCTCCATAAGAAACAAATATGAATATCATCTCACCCATGAAATCCTTCCCTGGCCTGAATAATCAATCTTCTTAAATAAGGCTTGAATTTGTGCATCGCTCTGTGAAATTTAAAGCACAAAAGAATGAAGCATATAAGGCCAAGATGATTATTAATGAGAATGAATCTTTTAAATGAAAAGACTCTAATAATGAAGATGTAAGAAAAAAAAGACACAGGAACACAGCAGAAATGAAGTGTTCTTACTGTTTTTGGCAACTTCACACATTTCTTCAGTATTTGTCTGAAGTTCTTCTCATCAATGGATTTCATGTCTTCTGTTTCAAATTCCTATACAGAGAAAAATGCTCTCAGAATATAAGAAGGTTAAATAAATGCTCAGACTGTCAGTATCTTGGAGGTCTTGGTACCTCAAATGCTCGTTTCAGCTTCTGGAGGTCATCAAGAGTCACTTTCTCATCAATCTTAACAGAGAGAAAAGATTGGTGTCATTATATGCATGATTACACCATAACACGCCTAATTACTGTCATGCAGGTTGATTATAAAGACTAAAATAAATATCATTAGAAAATCTGGAGCGATAAGCTTCAACAGTATTAAACTATAATTACGATTTTAAAAAAATGCTCCTTCTGCTTTTTTTTTCATTCCACACAAAACAACTCACCAGGCAGTTCATAAAGTCTGAGTGCTAAAAACACAATACAAGGTTAGAATCGGTAATAAGATTTGACAATTCATGACAATCTGTGTGGCCACAAACAGCAACAAGCTGTGACGAGTCTGAGACGAGGACAGGCCAACGTTTTAAAGGCTTCGCTTCAATCTGCCACGCCGTCATAGCAACAGCCCTTCATCCGTGACACTCTCTGATCTGTCATTAATAAATGACAAACATACACAGGCTAATTCCTCAAGGATGCAGCTGGAGTCACGGTTTCCCGGCGGAGTCTGGATTGTGGAGATAATTGCTTAATCAGTCAGTTCGTGTGATTCAAACAGCTTCGCGAATCCTTTTATTAGACGAACCCTGGACTCCTCAGGATGTTTCCACCTCATCTGTTACATCAAAACCCTCATTACATTAGGCAGGAGAGTGTGACTGACATCTTTTCTTCTTTAACCTTTATTTATTCAGGGTTAACACACACACACACACACACACACACACACACACACACACACACCTGGTAGCTGCCCAGTACAACCACAGACTCTCTGCTGCCACTGAGCAGCTCCACTGCAGCATTTGGGGGTTAGCTGCCTTGCTCAAGGGCACCTCAGTGGTGATATGAGGGAGGGAGGGGCAGGTGCTGCTCATTCACCTCCCCAACCCTGATTTCTCCTGCCAGTTCAGGAATTGAACCGGCAACCCTTTGGTCTGACCTTTAGGCTCCACAGCCCTGTCTGCAGCTGAACCCCGCGAACTTCAGCTGAAGCCTCAGCAGCACTTCCTGTTTCATTCTGTCTGCGTGAAAGCTTGAATTTCTACATTTATATTAAAACTGTTCAAAATAAATTCATTTTAAAAAGGAAATTAAAAGCTTATTTAAGATGAAATTGTTTTTATTATTTTTTTCTGTTCAGCACATGGTCCTTGGCAGAGGGTGAATCAGTGAGGTCAAAGGTCAGATAAGACTGTATGTCCTGTATCATTCATGATGTGTTTGGATATTATATCATGGAGTTTTAGGAAAAGTAGATTGATGCTGTAACTAATTTTTTTAAACATAATGTGTGATTTGTGATGTTTGATTGTTTGAACCTCAGGAAGAACAGCTGCTGCAGAGGCGTCAACTAACAGGGATCCAACGAAATAAACAAATTAGAATCTTCTGAGTTTCTTTAAAGTACATGCCTCAGCCTCAGCAAACGTGTTTGATTGGTTTGGCATGAAACATGGCCACCGCTGGGCGCTGGGATAGAAGACCATCCGGTCTGATTCACCGTCAGGCGTGAAATAAAATGCTTCAACTCGATTTAAAATGACATTTTTGGCATGACCTCATATTCTTCCTGTGGGTGAGGTTTGCTGTAGTTTCTGTGGAAAGAGTCTGATGGAATACTACTGTCACCTGCAGGTTAGAACAAGCAACTTCACCATGTTTGGCTCAGAGGTCAGTCAGTCAGATACCGTAACTCTACAGCCTTCTCAAGTCTAAATGCAGACTTCCTTTTATTTTCTAGAATCTTGTGGAATCAAGTAGAAAATTAACAAGTTTTTTCTTTTCTTTTTTTTTTTTTT